>JAVQJG010001811.1:0-57156 GCA_036024015.1 Craterocephalus amniculus | reverse complement strand
TATATATATATATATATATATATAAATGGTGGAATTTATGTGCCCATGTTTTTTTCCAAGATACTCTGCCTCTTGTGCTCTTTTCTGCACTTATATTAGACTGTTGCATGTTCATCTGTTCATCCTACATTTTTTTAAGTAACTTTTGTTGACCATGTCCCAACATTTTAAATATATTTGCTGCCATGAAATACAAGATTTTTCACAGAATAGTAACTTTCAGCATTTCAACATAAAATATCTGTGAAATTTGCAAATTGTTACTTTATCTCGTTTTTTATTACACAATATTCCAACTTTTTGGGAAATGTGCTGCATTAGATCTATTTTACAAAATATGTGGTTAGCTGATATGTTTTGGTATTTATAAGTTGTGCTTGCTGTCATGCCACATGGACTACCCTAAAGATGATAACAATCCCTTTCAAGTTTTATTTTCTAGTTTTTTTACCTAAATTATTTATTTTATTTGTTGTATTTCTTTATTTCTACAGGGAAGTGTCCAATCATCAAAAGGGAGTGACTTCAGTGATCACGACCCAGAAGTGAAGCCAAATGGCAGCCATGTTTCCTACTCCGAGATCTCAGCTGCTGCATGCATCAATGGAGAGATATCCTCAGAAGAATTTGAACAGATCATCCACTCAATGGCACAGGTAAATGGACATTTTTGATGAGGTTTGCAAATTTATCAGTACATTACTCTAACGTGGTACCATTTTGTCAAATCTTTTGAGTTTCCAGTAGAGTTTTAATGCAGATACGTGTAAATGTTGTGCAGGGGCGTTATGTTACACATGTGGAGCTGCAGAAGCCAGTGTCAGGAGGTCTTGGCTTCAGTGTGGTGGGACTTAAAAGTGAGAACCGTGGAGAGCTTGGCATCTTTATTCAAGAAATCCAACCCGGAAGTGTTGCCTATTGGTATGTAGGAAGAACACTCAGGCTTTGAGAATAATAACAACAGGTAAAAAAAGACAAAAAAAGACAAGTAATGAATATAAGGAATTGTGCTCATTGGCTAGTTTACATAAAATGGTAAAAATTAACATTTTGATTATTTATTTAAATTGTTTTTTCTGCTTCAGAATAATTTTCTTTAAAAATGGGAAAGCTAAATATATTTCCTCAATGATATTGTAACATAAAAATGGACAGAAATATACATGTTGCAAGTGTAAATAGTAGGTTGTAGTGAATATAGCCAAATAAGGAAAAACACTGAAGCCGCTACACTATTATATATTATCCAACTAATAGAGATAAGGATAAATATGTGAGGCTCAAACATCAGAAACAACATCATGTCCATTATGTGACCCCCGTTTCTTACCCTGACAGTGATGGGAAACTCAAAGAGGCTGACCAGATCTTAGCCATTAATGGCAAGCCTCTGGACCAGTCAGTGACCCACCAGCAAGCTATCGGCATCCTGCAGAGTGCTTCAGAGAGGGTGCAGCTCACAGTGGCAAGAGGGCCAATACCTCAGCTGACCAGTCCTGCTGTGTCCCGCACGCCTTCTGTAGCCAGCACACTATCAGCCAAATCCAGCACGGTATAAATATGTTGACACTCTCAAGTTTCTTTTTGCATCTTTAATAGAGCGCAGCACTTCAGCAGTGCAGTCTCACAATGTTATTGCAACAGACACACCAAAAGCTTTCTAATACTACCACTAATTTTTAGATTTTGCTTTGTTTTTGTTATTCTTTCTACCCTCAGTGGCAGCATGTGGAGACGATTGAGCTGGTGAACGATGGTACTGGTCTGGGGTTTGGTATTGTTGGAGGAAAGACCACAGGGGTTATTGTCAAAACTATACTTCCTGGAGGCATAGCTGATCAGGTGACCTCATTAATATGTCTACTTTCTTTATGAACTGTTTTTGTTGTTGTTATTGGTGACATAAAGCGTGTTTTTCTACCTAAGGATGGGCGCCTGCGCAGTGGGGACCACATCCTAAGGATAGGAGACACTGACCTGTATGGCATGGGAAGTGAACAGGTGGCCCAGGTCCTCAGGCAATGTGGCAACAGGGTGAAGCTGGTTGTTACCAGGGGCCCTGTGGAGGAGACTTCCTCTGCTGTCATGCCTGTGCTACTCCCTACTGTCACTGAGCAGCAGGTAAAGGAGGATGTTCTGCTCTAAACCAGAAATATGCGAATATACTGAGACTTTCCAATTGATTTTTAAAAATTGGCGTCCTAATGTAAAACAGGCTGATGCAACCCAAAGAATTCAGAGTTTTAGGTTGTTTTATGTTGCTGCATCTGAAACGTCTTCATCTTCTGTGACTCATGTTTTGTTGTACAGATGTCAATTTATGTTCTCAAAAGCTCAAAGAAGAAGTAATTTCACGGCAACTTGATGTAAACATGACTAATTTTCAGTGACTCACAATTTGAGTGGCAAACATCTAGCCTTTTCTTCCTCAGATTGCTTACTGGGTGAGCGCACTAAGCTGAACAGGGCATTTCTATGACCACATGATGGTGTCAGCTTGTTTTTCTCCAGCTGCATCATGAGTCATCCTTTACTTTTCTTTGGTTATTTGTGGATGTTAAGTTGTCATTCTGATTCATCTTTTCACAGGGCGGCGAGGAAGAGGAGGCTGAATCATTTGATGTTAGCCTGACTAAGAATGCACAAGGACTGGGAATCACGATCGCTGGTTATGTCGGAGATAAAAATTCAGGTGAGAAATCAAAGACTTAAGTTATTAATTATTGCAAACCGAATTGTAGTGCACGGTTACAGATGTAGCCTCCTCGTGTGACTCACAAACCATAAGTTGCATTTAAATGAAGAAGTCATCATGCTATAAAATCGTATTGGGATTGTAGGGATTGAATTCATTATCCTTATGGCTGAATGAAGGACGAAGCTCTTGAGTTTTACTCTGGAGGTTTATTATACCTGACTGAAAGGCTGTTATTAAACTTTGAACAGAACCCCCTCACCTCATTTATCCAGGCTTCCTGGTAAGAGAATAACTTTATTGTAATTGTGGTCACATCAACATCACATTGATACAGTTTCTTCTCTGAAGGCCCCTCTCTTTAGTTCTAAACTGGATTCTCTTAGCATTTGTTCTAAAATTTGCATTTTTCCAACATTAAGTGTGTTTCTGATGATTTTATGCAGCACTGATGTGTTTTTCTGGCTTCTTAACAATGGATCCGATTTGTAATGCATTGCTTTTGATAAACCATATTCTGCTGGTTTGGAGTTTCACCAACTCAGCTCTCATTAAACTGTAATAGCTTTTTGTAAGAAATGGAAACCTCTTCAATATCACTCATTAATTTAACAACATGTTCT
The DNA here is from genome assembly GCA_036024015.1 of Craterocephalus amniculus. NCBI lineage: Eukaryota > Metazoa > Chordata > Actinopteri > Atheriniformes > Atherinidae > Craterocephalus > Craterocephalus amniculus. The sequence continues at coordinate 53,838 of JAVQJG010001811.1, read as the reverse complement.
GACTTCTCAGAGCCCTCTGGTATATTTGTTAAAAGCATAACAAAGGACAGCGCTGTAGATCAAGATGGCCGCATTCATGTCGGAGACCAGATAATAGCTGTAAGTATTGTAATTATGCTCTTTGTTGCAGCACTTTCTCTGTTGTCAGTGACATGCAGTGAATGGTTTGTTTTATGTATTATAGTTATCACGTTTGCTCAGTCATTTTGGGAAAATTATGATATTCATAATTTTGAATGATTCATAATTAACTGATACGTCACAAATTCTTTTCCCTATTTAATGACTTTGAATTTAAAAAAGTGTTTAATAAACACTCTTGACAAATACATTTTTAATTTCATTACTGAAGACAATTATAGTGTAGTGTTTGTATAATGTTCTTACAAAGTCTGCTTTTTGTCTGATCCTGTGGTTTATGGATACCTGCTCAATATGGTTCTTGATTATTTCAGCTTATTGCCCTCCAGAAATTATCTAAAAAGATAAATGAAACAATGAGTTGTATAAAGTATTTAGGTGTCCACGCTGTGTTGTTTATATACCCCCTGTTGTTTATCTTAACTTGCAAATTAGAATATACTTCACAGATAAGCACACCTAAACAGTTTAAACAAGCTCCTCTGCTCCATTTAATCCATGGGTTCACCAATGATCGCCCTCTGCAGGTCGATGGCGTAAATATTCAGGGATACACCAATCAACAGGCAGTGGAAGTGCTGAGACACACCAGCCAGACTGTCCACCTAAAGCTGATCCGACGGGGCTTCAGGCCTGATGAGATCCCTCCTGCCGTGGCCCCCAGTGTCCCTGTCCTGTCCCCTTCCGCTACTATCCCCACCACTGCCACCGTGTTGAGGGAGCTGGAGCTGGAGAGGAAGAAGTCTGAAGAGCCTGCTCAATGTAAGAAAGATAATCTTATTAAAGTTAAGAAAAAAGAGGGGATGGGGGTTATGGACTCTAATTTTTACTTTAGTTTTTCATCTTGTCATTTTTGGTAAATGTGATACCAACAGTTTTCATGTTGTAGTTGTTTGCAAGTGATTTCAAATGGACATTTCAATTATACTTAAGATAGATGGTATAAAAAACAAAACAACTTTTGCATAAATATTTACAACATCGGCTACAGTTCAATGTAAGCATTGTGTTATGTCATAAAGTGTTCATGGTATTTCAGAGTATATGGTGGCTTTCAATATTCTATGATGAAATAGCAGTGCATTTTTTCATCTGTTTAGTTACTATCTTGCATCAGTGTTACCAAAAAACATGGCTAGCTTGTTGCCAGTTAAAGCATTAGCAAATAATCAACACAATCCTTCACAATTTTATGGTGCTGATGAGCACATTTTAATATTTCGGGTCCTCAGGCAGCTTCACTGTTTTTAAGTGTTGGAAATGTCTTGGAAGGCAACGTTGTAAGGATACAGCATGTAACTGGGGCTCAAAGGACTGTAGAGGATCTCCAAATTTTAGAGAAAAAAAAAAGAAAGTATGGGTGAAATTATAGTCTCTGAGAAAGAACCAGTTTTAATTCTTGAAGTGAAGTGCACAGAATATGTGTAAATATGCCCAGTTCAGAGCAATCTGTGTATAGATGATGGTATTACAGTGCATCTGTCAATCTGTACTACTGCTCTTAACAAATATTTCTGTCCATGAAAGATTCCTCTTGCATGTTACCCTGTTCAAACTTGATCTGTTCTTGGTGATCTGATCCAATTATGCCTTCAACATGTTTTTATGGATACCAGACTTGCTATGGGCCGACTTTATTACTGGATTGCTTTTACTGAAACTTTCGTGATGTAACAGGACTGTTTTGTTAGTGTCACCTGCTACTGGAGTACAGTATGGCTTCAAAGACAAATTACATTTGCAACTGGTCAGAAAATAGTGTAAACTGAATCTATAGTGATGATTCTAGCCAGGGATGGTATACATCACTCAGATATCAAGAATCTTAGCTTTCCAATGGTGTATACCTTGTGTGCACTTGAAATACAGACTGAGTAAAATACATTTTTATTTGTCATGTCCCTCCCTCGGACTTCTGGTGCAAACCGGTTAAAATACATGCCTGCAGCATACAAAATATTTCAAACATTTTAGAAAGATAAAAAGGAGCATGGCACAATAGAGTTGCAATGTTGCAGAGCAGTGTCAGCACAACTCTGAATTAATTTATTTAACTTGAAGCTTTTAAACTCTGTGGTTCCAGTCTGACCCAAGCTCCGGAGAAAAGCTGATGAAGGGTAAAAGCATAAATAAAGGCCACAACAAACAGCAGTTTAGCAGCAGAAATATGCGTACCTTGGGTCTAAACATTTGGAGAGAGTTCCATTAAAAGGCTCTCAGAACTTTGGTGCCACACAGGTGCTTTTGTTCACCATTGCTGCAAATATGAAACATTAAAGATGAGCAGGAGGTTTTCTCTTAATGATACATCCTGGGAGTTTAGATGCTGCTTTTCACAGAAAGTATTTTTTCCAACAACTGAAAAAGCAAGATCAAATCCTAGTAGGACCTTTGCTTCGTTTGTACAATGATCCTTCATTGTGGCCCAGGATACCTTTACTTTCACATTGTTAGAATAACATGGCCACAAATGTCCCAGACCTCCTGCAGGATCTAATCTGATTGCATCTCCAGTTCATCTTGGGATATCTATTTTTGCATGTGATTGGCTCACGTTGGATGCCTGAAACAAGTGTAGATTTTTAAAAGTCATTTCTTGGACGTCCTTATTACATCACAGTATCATTTCTGGTTGACATACAGCACATCACTATCAGTATAAGAATGTGGAATCATCATCACAGAAACAATATTCTAAGTACAAAGAGTTTTGTCTTGGAAATTAAAACTGTAAAACCCTAAATTCCAACTTAAAGCACATTGTAAAACCATTTCATTCAAGTGCTACCCATTTTCATCTATAGCGACCTCCTAAAGAAAAGAATCAAAAGCTTACTGTCAAGTTGTTTAAACCTAAAACCGATTTACTTTTCTTTTGTTTTATTTGATGTCCTTTGAGATTTGCATATGGTTTGTAATACCATAGTTCCACACCATGAAGACAGGTTTACCAGGACTGTCTGCGTGAATGTTTATCATGTTTGTTTTAATAGCTTCCTGCACTTTTATGAAACTGACATAAAACAAGACAGACAGAAAGTAAACAGAAAGACCTCTCTCCAGTTGTTTTGACAAGACCTCCAGGCTATTACCGAAGCATGAAAAGCAGCTTGTAAGTTGCTTCGTGTCAGTGATAGATGTAGACTGGAAGTGATTAAATTTTGCAACAGGAAATTGTAGCTCAAAAACCCTAAAGAAAACCCCACAGTCAACAGGTAACAGATGAAGACTTAGAAAGGCAGTACTTCCTGGCTGCTCTGAAGGAAAAGGAGAAGGAAAAAGACTTGAACAAGCTTGCTTCTCTAGAGCTTCACTGGATGTGCTAGAGATCTCTGGGTTTATTGTCAGAAACAGTCACTTGGATATTTGAAAGGAAATGAGTTCATAATTGCCTTGGTGATTAGAAATGAATGGAGAAATCCCTGACTCACTCAAATAACTGCATTTGTCTGGCACTACCAGACTATAATTTTGGTGTGCAATAGTCATTAAACAGCTGGGATGATGGAAGGAAATGTAACTGCCTACTTTACTGTTGTCATGTCAGGTTTCAAACTGTTTATTTCTTTCTACCATCCCAAAGTACCAAGTACTTGCTTAATGTGGGTACTTAAAAGATGCTGATGTAAACCGTATACCATAGCTTGCCTTAGTGCATCTGTAGTAATTAAATGGGTGGCCAGTTCTGTGCCCTGTGGGAACCCGAGGACATAAACAATGGCATGAAGTTATTAAAAAGTACAAGGCTCATTAAACGTATATCTTAAATCCTGGTATATTTACGGATAACATAAACAAGGCTGTTTATATCCTTTTTACATGAACTGGGAAATAAAAGTGTAATGAAGTTGTATCATAATATGTTTTTACATGTATTTGTTGTAGTATTGCAGGTGAGCAGATTACGTATTATATGCCCATGTTGTCTTAACATTTTCCTATCCGTCTGAATATGTGTTGTCTGTTGACAGTCACCTCAGATGAGCGGCAGCTCCAGAAAATGAGTGACGGATCTGATGTCAGCCCAGCCTCAGATCAGCTAACAAAAGACAAACATGGTAGGAGGCTGGGATTCTTCCCTACTATATGCTCTACAGCAGAGACACTGGGCACACATTTGACAGATGAGAGTGTTTGTTGACGGGACCACACTGACTGACTAGTAGCACACAATGTGAGGAAAGATGGATGCTTCTGTTAGTTTCCAAGAATGCAGTCAATTTAGATATTTAAATTGGTACAGATAAAAGTATTTGATGTTATTCTATAACTCATGTCTTAAGTGGTTTGCATTCTCTCATTTTATTGTTTTTTTCCTCCTGTGAATACTAATGCTGTGATGTTTTTCCAGCTTTTAAGTTAACACCTTCTGAAGAAGAAGAACTGATGAAGAAGTGGCAGGAGATTCTGGGTCCAAGTAATGAAGTTGTAGTGAGTTTGCTTTTTTTAAAATAATAGTATATTATGTAATGCTTAATTGAACTCTGGGTAACCTGTTTTTAAAAATTTAATGATGATATAACTCATCAGACTTGATGAATAGCTATTAGCATATTAAGAGTTTATCTAATAGCCCATGTAAAATGGTTTCACATGCTGATGTGTTGCAATTCTTTGTTCTCATGGCAGATGGCTCAGGTGGAGAAGTTTACTGAGAACAGTGGCCTAGGCATCAGTCTAGAAGCCAACAGTGGGCATCACTACATTCGTTCTGTCCTTCCTGAGGGACCCGTCGGCCGCTGTGGCATGTTGTTCAGTGGAGATGAACTGCTTGAGGTAATTTTCCACTTCGGTAATGTGCTTAATTTTTCCAGAGATGTAAATCGTGCATGTAAATGAGAATTTCGTCATTGGGCCAATTTCTGTAATTTTTTGTTTTCTTTTTAAACCCCACCCATGGGAAAAAATTTAATGTGGAAAAAAAAGACAAACAAAAAACACATTTTATTTGAATAGTTCTTTTTCTCTCACCAAATAAATACACAGAATACAAATTCCTTAAATTTATTGAATTTATTGATAAATTTGTAACCTAAAGCCAAATCAATGAAAACGTTAATGTATATTCAAAATGAATAAATCCCAAGTCTGGCCTGGCTTTGCTGGGTGTTTGTGCCGATTTCAAGGCTTTGTTTAGACGTCTGTGTTTTGAACTACTCTTTCATTGCTGTGAAGAACAAATTGTTCTCTAATTAGATTTTTGTCAGTTTAACTCTTGGCTCCGACAATCTTGTCCTTGGGAAAGACTCATAACCCCAAACAGGCTCCTGATGTGTCTCCGGTTTGTCAGCATGGAGCAGAGCTTTCAGGGGCTTTCATAGGTTCACTGAGAGTTACTGGTATACTGGTGAACCGTCTGGGCACTCGGACGCCTTTTCTCTATTTAAAAAAAGTGATGCAACATTCATTTGATGGTTTGTGGTTTGTGTCCCCCCCTTGGCCTCATGGTGGGTCTGTTTGTCTGTGTTTTATTTAATTTTTGTTTTCATTTTTCAAGTCAGAGACTCAGCTGACATTTTATTTTAATTGAAAAAATTGTTTTCCCCTCATGTCAGTGTCCATCGCTGTGTTTATACTGCATATTCTACCAATCAACATGTACTTGTACAGGGGCGTTAATGACAGATTGCTCTCTTCTTCCTGGATGAGTGTTTGAGGAGCAGAAAATGCTATTCTATTATTCTTCAGCCATAAAAGCGCTCAGTGCTGTCATTATGGACACAAAAAAGGAGGGTATTTTCTTCAACAATCCTAACAATTATGAAATACTTTGTATTGTCCACAAGCACCATATATCAACAACAAATGTGCTGCATGAACTTATGTGTGTGAATAAAGCTAGAAGTATCAAGTGCTTGATAGTGTTTGAAAAAAGCAGATAAGTGCAAGAAAAACGTAGGTTTCAGGAACCTGCTTTTATCATAGAAAGCTTCGATCCAAATCTCCATTTTAAAATAGATGGAAGGACATGGATGGGCAGGCATAACTCAAAAATACTACCATGATGTTTATTTCTACCTGACACACACTCACATACAGACAAAAAAAATCATAAATTTAGTTGAAACATTAGATATTAGACACAGTGTATTTTGAATACTAGATGTGGGCATATTAATTTGTCTTTTGAAACATTTAGGTCCAAACACAAAGGACCTGAGAGAAAACTAAATCATGCAACAAAGGCCTACTTAGGTCGGAAGTCAAACTGGGGTCTCAGGGACGGTGAAGGTACTTGTTCATGCAGTGAACTTGTGTTTCAGTTTGTATAAAACATACCAACTTCCTTTATCTTAGGTCAATGGAATTTCCCTGATTGGCAACACCCACAAAGAAGTAGTGAACATTTTGAAAGAACTTCCAGTCTGTGTATACATGACCTGCTGCAGGCCTGCTCCTGATCTTCAGACTGACACAAATTCTGCCCAGGTAGAATCTGAGGCTTTATCCACAGCATCCATACTCAAGGTAAGATATTTGGATTGCTCAGTTTGAGCAAAAACTGTGCTTTTGCATACTTATTACAAGAAATTGAAATTAATTATTGCAAAAAAATTAAATAATCTGTATCTTAAATGAAATTTATGTTTTCTTTATTACCCATATGTAGAATAATGAGAACCAAATGCATACCAGTAGTGCTGAAAAGTCACCCTGCCTCTTCTTGAAATCCACTTATGCATTATGAAACATGTTTCCCTGTCCGTGCATATAAAGGGAGGCAATATGATCGGAGAGTGACGCCCCTACTCTGTTGTTGCCTGTCAACTGTTATTAGCTGTGCTCTGCCGTCAATCGCTTCATTGGCTTACTACGCATCCAGCCATGATGGATTAAGACTCAGTGATAAGCGAGAAAGACTGCAAGTTTGTTTAGAGCAATATTAGCAATACCTCTGCAGTAGCCAATATCATTTGATGTAGACATGAGACATCAAATACATTTTACCTTTGGGGGAGAAGGGTTTTCATCTGTGTAGCTTTATCTGTGATAATGTACTAAGGCTCTAACATCCCAAAGATATTTCCCTTTTATGCCTTGCCAGAAACTTGAGCCAAAAACACAACAGGGTAGGAGCCTATGGGATGAGAGAGAAAGTGTAGAGGGCATGGTGTTACATTGTGATTTTGGTCTTTTTCTCTCTGCAGAATCCAATAGACCTCAGCAGTGCACTAGTTGCTGAAGACTCTGAGGTGAATACAGTAGCAGCGACTCAGGAAAACGTGTCAGAGGAGGCAATGGGATCTCCTTTGGACATGTGGGAGCTGGAAATCCAGAATATAGAGCTTGAAAAAGGAGAAGGTGGTTTGGGATTCAGTATTTTGGATTACCAGGTGGGAAATCTTTCCTGGATATGATGGAAGGTTTCTTAAAACATGCTTTTTTTTCCACTTCCTCTTCTGTATTTCAGTTTGTTTATTATTATGTTTTTGCATCCACTCTCTTACCATCCATTCCACAGGACCCAATGGACCCTGCCAAGACAGTGATTGTGATTCGCTCTCTGGTTCCCAATGGGGTTGCAGAGAGGAATGGCATGCTGTTACCAGGAGACCGTCTCATGTATGTTAACACCACAAACCTTGAGAACGCCAGCCTAGAGGATGCTGTCCAGGCCCTGAAGGGGGCTAAACTCGGCAAGGTCCAAATTGGAGTTGCCAAACCACTGCCTGTAAGCATCGCTATTAGTATTCTTGCTTTACCTTTGCTTCTCCTTCTGAAAGTAGACTGTGGCTTGTAGATGTGTGTGGATATCTGTTGGAATTAAGAGTTATGTGTGGTTTTTTTCTGTATCGGTTGTGCAGCTGTCAAGGATTTACCTCTGCTGCGGCATGCAGTTTAGAATCAGATGTTCTTTTTATCACACAACTTAGTTTCCAGTTGTGATGGCTCAGCTTACAAGAGCTTAAATTTTTCATGCGGGAAAAAGGTGTTGAGGTAGGTGGCTTGGTGTAGCATTCCAGAAACTGATCTATCAGAGGCGGTCAGCCTACAATGTTCCACGCCTTTTGTTTCAAATTATGTTATTGAATTTTCAAAAAAGCACCCACCCTATTGTACATTTGAACCCGCTGGGGCACCTGTCAAAATAATAAGTCTGTCCAGCAGCATGTTTATTGCTCCAGGCACCTGCGCCCTTTGTACGGGATGTTTCTCAGCTTGCATTCTTTCTGCTGTAGAACTGTATTTCTCTTGTATTGAAACTGCCATTGGATTACTCAGTGAGACCTCTGGGCTGCCAGGGTTAGCTGGATTACAGAGCTGTAGGAAGCTCTCCTGCAGGACATGGAATGCACTTCTGAGGGGTATTTTGTTGTATTGCCTTTCAAAATTGAGTCTGATGTGTGTAATCCTCACAATATGCCTTCTTGCTTTTCATATATATGTATATGTATGTACCCCGTATCTGTCTGGGCTGCATGTTAGACAAAATCAGTATCAGTATGTTACTTAAAATCCCCGCCAAATGCTTCAGATCTGTCCTGCTGAGAATTGATTCTAAGAAATACTCAGTATGTTATTTTGAAGAATTTTTCTGCATAAACAATATTATGATTTAACTCAGTAGTTTTTAACATTCTCAGTAATTGCTAACACCGTCCTTCCCACCAATTTCTAACACTTCTTTTCATCTCCATTCCATACTAATTTATTTGTACAAGATTTGGTAAAATAAGAATTAAAAAATCTGGAGACACTGAAAGAATTTCTCCACTTTCCTAGGGAATATGTGGATATTCTAAGTCTCCACACCTATATGGTGATCAGGAAATAACTTCATCATCCTCCATCCATTCATTTGACTTCAACAATATTTTGATTGACGAAGGAGAGGAAGAAGGACTGACTGAGGGCATCCTTTACCGAGCAGAGCCTGCATTGGTTAGTTAGCTTTTGGGAAAACTGGCAAATCGAAACATCCGATAAAGGGAAACGAATTTTTCTGTGCATGAAATTTTTGTTTCTGTCCTGAGATTTCTGTCCAGAATATTCTGGCAAATCAATGCCATTAAGTAATTGGTGTATTAATGTTGTTCAGGCAAAATTGTTTAATATTTAGCAGATTTTAGAATAGTAGTATAGTATTATAATTTTATTTAAAAAATTCTCAATATTAAAGGCCAGGCTATTTATTTATATTTTGAACCATTTTAACAGATTGACACCAGCGAAGGAGACATGTCTGATGAAAAGCTGTTAAGTCATCCTTATTCTGGGATGGTGGACGACACTTTCCAGGCATCTATGATTGCTCTCCATGGTAGCAGCTGTAGCGCAGACCTGGATTATCTGCATGCATCTACACCAAAGGTAAGCAGGCGGATCACACCTGAGGCCAGCTTCTTAGTTCATTAAATGCATACTGAGTTCATCCTTACTGTTTCTATAGGAATGAAGAGGTGAAGGTAGCAGCTAGGTGTTGCTATTCAAACTCATGTGATAACTAATTGTAAGGACTTTTATAAAAGCAGTAGTTTTGCTGGTCTGAAAAACTGAACTGTGTTAAGACAATGTCTAGGAGGAAAAAATGAGCAGTGATGTTTAAGAAGCAATTGTTGCTGCCCATCAATCTGGGAAGGGTTATAAAGTCATTTCCAAGCAAAGCAATGTCTATTATTCAGCAATGAGAGAGATTATTAAGAACTGGAAACATTCAAGATAGCTGCCAATCTTTCAATGAATGGACATTTCATTTCACCCTGAGGTCAGACGGTGAAATGCTCAAAGAATTGAAAAACAAAAAAACATTCTGAATAAGATGGCTTTTTTGAAAGTGTGGAAGCCTTTTTATGGCAGTACAGCTTAGGTTTTAAAGCTGCTTCAGAGTAAACCACAAATGTTTCACAAGACCAAATTTGACATTTGTGGACATGATGCACAGCACCAAAACTGTAAACATCATATCAACAGAAATGTTTCAGATAAGCTACCAGGCATGGTGGTTGCAGGGTGATGATCAGCAGATCTTGGCACTTGGACTAAATAATGTAAAAAGTAGTGTGTTCAAATTTAACTGAGAACATACCGATGGTATTGCTGCTATAGGCGGTTCTACAAGCTACTGAATTAGGGAGGGCATTTTTATTTTTTGCATGTTACTTCTATATTTTGGCTTATTTTCTGTTAAATAAAGGCATAGTGGAATATGTCTTGCATTTTTAAAACCCCGTAAGAATAGCCTTTTTTCTTTTAATGTCCTGACTCCTGACATAAAACGTTATGACTGACAGATTGTGCAATTTCCCTTTCTCATAATGAGCTGTACAGCATGTAACTGATAGATGATTGTTTGTTTTTTTTTGTCATCAAGAGTCAAAGTGTTACGAAATGTGTTTTTCTTCTTTGTCAAGGCAGTAACCACAGTACTGACATTGTTTTTGTATGAGGGCTATAGCTACAGCTGATTTTCTTGCTTTTGCTGCCCCCGGGAGCAACAACTCTCTAAAATGGATGTTAAATAATGAGGAAAATAAACAAAAAGGAGCAAAGGGACAGACACACTTCCAGATTTCCCAAAGGTCACAGCTGATCTTATTTGTTGTGGCTTCCTGAGTAATTTATAGTATTAAAGGGCAGCTTAGAGGGACAGACATGGGCCAGAAAAACATACGGTATGTAGTGGATATCAAAAAGCAGATTTCAAATGTTTTTATTAGGTCAAACAGTTCAGACTCCTTGTGATGATAAACTCTAAAGGAAGGCAATGAGTCTGATAAATTTCACATCTTTTTCACTTTTTGACAGTATCTTAGGTCATCTTATAACAGCCCAAATGACAAAATACAGCTGCTATGCTTTCTTTCACTCCAGCTGACAGCTCGCTTGAACGTGTTGGATGAGCATCCCAGCTTTGCAACATCATCAGGCTTTGCAGACAACACCGAAGCGTTCTCTCCGGAGATGCCGGCCTCTTACACTCCTGCGAGTTTGACAGGTCACATCCCAACTATTAATGCCATTCTAAGCAGCTCTGATCAATACCTGGCACCGCAGCCCTTCGAAGAGGAAGCAGTGGAGCGTTCAAACTCATACAGCCCGTTTAATGAAATAGCGGCCAGAGCCATTGTCCAGGAGGCACCAGTGGAGCACCCTCACTGTCATAAGGAGCCAGCCATCTCTTACGGAGATGTTGGAAATATCAGGATTTTGACGGTAAAATAAGTAGTTGACTGATGAAGCACACATTTGGAAGATGTAATGGGATGAGTTATGAAACATGAAGATTCTGTGTAGCAGATTGTATCAATCAATCAATCAATCAATCAATCAGTTCAACTTTATTTATATCACACTTTCCATACAAAGGATGCATCACAAAGTGCTTTACCAGTTAAAACATAAATGCTTTCATACACTGTATCAAAGACATACGGGCAGCAAAACAGAACTCAAAACTTAAAACTCAGAACTTAAAATCATGTTTTGGTTAGAACTTTGAGAGCGTTGACTCTCCAGGTTAAGAAAACATGGGAGAAGATAAAGGTTTAGTAAGAGTTTCTGGAATTTTTTATTTTATTTTTTATTTTTTATCACAATAAGCATTTTAAACTAGTTTATTATTTGTTTTCATTATCTTTTCAGACAGACTCTTTTCAGATTGTGGTTAAACAACATTCCCAGCATACCGGTATTTGTGAAAAGGGAATTTTCACAGCCAAATTGCTGCACTTTTCTCTCGAGTCATGTTTGTTTGGAATGTTCTCAAGTGTTTTCGTTTACTGTCATGAATAAATGTGTTGAATTCTGTTCAAGGACGAGGAGCATGGTGTGAAAGAATCTGCAGAAGAAGGTGGCGAAGCAGCACTGACCTCAGGGAGCAATTTTGAAAGGACTATCACTGTTGTCAAGGGCAACTCCAGCCTCGGTTTGTGCTTATTTCCTCAGATTCTTTTCTTTTTTCTTTTTATTTACATCATCTCATTCTTGGCAGATGTGATAATGAGGCTTTGGGACGGAAAGGCACGTTTGGCCTTTACTTTTGTCTTTTCTTCTTTTATTTTTTCTCCCACTTTTTTTTTTTTAAATCCCAGTTTCCAGATGAAATGAAGTAATTTTTGTCAGCTTTCAACTTAGAGAGGGTTTTTCTGTTGCTTTATAGAGTATTTGCATTTCAAAACCTTCCCAAGGGGCTGATACTGGCTCAGAGAATACAAAGTTTAAAACAAATAGGTGTCATGAAGACAGGCTTTAAAATCTTCAGTTCCTCATTAAAAACAGTCTTTTATTTTGCATTTTGGAACTCTTTGAATATCTGCATGAGAGAGCCAGTGGTGATATTTAGCAGAAATGTTTTGAATATTCTGTTTCCAATTGATTTCATTGTATCAAACGAAAGTCAAGATCCACATGTTTTTTGGCCCTCACTATAACCGTCAGTGATCTTTACAAATTACCCTTCACAATGAATTGTTTAAACAAAGGGTGATGTATACATACACTAATCCTCATTAGTGATTATAAGAAGAGATTTATGATATGGCTATGTTGACAGATTCTGGAAATATTGAAGGATATGAAGAAACTTCCTTGTCTCAGAGCTGACACGAAATAAACGTAACATTTAAGTATTTCTAATCGAAATTGTGTGCATCAATATCTCATCATCTACCTTGAAGGCATGACAGTGAGCGCCATGAAAGATGGTCTGGGGATGCTGATTCGCAGTATCATTCACGGTGGGTCCATCAGTCGTGATGGACGTCTGGGCGTTGGCGATCTCATCCTGGCTATCAATGGAGAGCCCACCACCAAGCTGACCAATGTCCAGGCTCGTGCCATGCTCAGAAGACACTCTCTGATTGGACCAGACCTGGGGTAAGGAAGCGTGTAGAAATGTGTTACTGAAAAAGAACAGAGTTATGTAGCATTAGCTCAATGTGCTAGCTGACAGAGCTACTATAATACAGTGGCAGAATGTTAATATGCAGCAATGGTTTTATTATTGACTGTTTTTTAAAAGAAAACTTATCAATGTATTTACATGAGTTGTGGGTAAGATATTATGTGCATATTCCTGTTTACATGTTACAAAGTATATATTGATTTGTGATTGAAACCCATAATATCTGTAAAACACAGAGCCTTTCTTTACTCCAGCTTCTTTCTGGGAAAAGTGCTTTTTATATCAGCTACTGCTTACTCTGCCTATGACCTTACTGGGGTTAAAGTGATGAAAATGGCTGTTTACATGACCGAGTCTCACTGAGTGTTAACTTGTAATCGGGTTCATAGCTGAATATTGCCGTGCCTGTGAAAAGCAGCCAATGCTGAAGTGATGTCTTTTAACAGCTGCATTTATTCAATGAACTGGATGAAGACATATTTGTAAGTTGAAACTCAACTAAGCCTTGGGAGCAACTTTAGATATGCTACTGTTAATGATTCTAAAAGCAATACAAGCAAAATGAATTAATGTCGCTGGACTCGTGGACTGGACGTTATTCCTGCTGTAAGTCGCTTGAAGGACTTACAAGTAAAATGAATGTGTACTTTTACGAAGTCTGCTTGCTGAACTAAACTCGGCACTTTGTTAGCTTCGGTGTTAAAGCCAACTCTTCACATTCTAGATCTGCTTGTGCACCTGAGGACGATCTGTGCCCATTTTATGTGTGAGTATGCCTAACTTCCGCGCAGGTGGTTTTCATAAGAAAGCTGCCACCTCGGGTCTCTTCCTCGCATGCTCTCCATTTTCAAAAGGCTTCACTGCAGTCTATTAGGTTTATCCAGAAGAATTAGGTCAGATAAGTTAAGAATCATAACAATGACAACTGCAAAATGAATATAGAATGTGGTTTATGCTTAGAAGCCAATGGTTTAAATTACCTTTGAATTATATAATGACATTCGACTCAATTATTACCACTGAATGAAGAAAATGCATTTTGTTGCAACAAAATTGAAAGACTAGATCTAAACTCACCTCCCTGGATAAATCTTGGCCGGCTGTATCACTTATTAATGCGACTAAATTCCTGCTTAACTTTCTATTATTTCTCTAACATAATTAATACCTTTTCCTGTTCATTCTTTAATATTTATTTGTGCCGTTTTCCCTTCCTCCCTGTTTTTAATCATCTGACTCATCCATTTAATTATTTTGCTGAGATTCGTTCTCTCCTGTCTGCATGGCATCGTGTTCAAAAACAAATCAACCCATCTGTTAAAGATCTGCCATTTTCACTCAGATGTGTTAATGTGCCCTTGAGAATCAGCTTCACTCGTTTTGAAATGAGTTTGCAAGGGGGTGTCAGTTTGTCAGCTTTTTTCTGCTCATCTTTAAAAGGACGACTATCTTAGTTAATGATAAAGGAATTATGAAGCATTTCATATTTGATCCTGAGAAAAACAAGCTTTAGATAATAAATTAGAAAATTTAAAAGCAAATCTCTTTATGAAAAAGATGGTAGGTCCATTTTTGGGATATGACCATTATTCGGCGATTAGTGAAAAGGCGAATAATCACCACTCAGGTGAGTAAGTATTTGGTAAAAGTTGATGCCTGATTGGGAAGCTTCAAAAATTAATCTATATACATGGTGTGTGTGCGTGTGTGTGTGTGTATGTGTGTGTTTGTGTGTTTGTGTGTATGTGGGTGTATTCAGCATTACATACGTCCCAGCTGAGTACTTGGATGAGTACAAGGCCAGCTTAGAGCAAGCTAAAGATGATGTCTTCTCAGAAGATGCTCTACTCTCACTTCCAGCCCCAAAGTAAGTCTGTCGAACATGTTCTCGCACAGTGATTCATGAATTTTAATAAAGATAAAAATAAAGCATCCCTGTAGTAGACAATTGTAATCTTTCCCACCAAACCTCTGTTCAGATGCAGAATTTATAACTTTCTTTTTTGCATGTGATCAGTTTTTAGGGGAATATTCTGTCTGGCAGTTTTTGTAGCATTTGTTAAGGATTTGCTTTGCTTCTTTGCTTGCGCAAAACCTTGGTATATGGATTAATTTTCATGGAGGTTGTTGCTCTCAGAGCTGCATAGTTGGCTTTTTATCAGAGAAACAGGCATTTAATGGTTGTAATGTTACCATTATCCATTTTTACCTGTCTGCAAAGCATCCAGCAGCTTATTTATTTCATTCATGTATCATGGGGTCTAACGTCTGCCACACAGTCATAAATCCTAAACTAGCCTAGTTTTCTTAATAAGTTGTACTTATTATAATTGGTTCACTGAATCCTGCTGGGCACTGTGAGGTGCACTTTGTAGTGTTGGAGCTACAAGCTTGTGCCAGGGGATGCAGTGGTAGTAACTGAAAATAACTTAAGTTCTTTTGTTGTTATAGCGCCTACAGCATTGAGAATAATAAGCATACTGTCAATGGGAAATTATTCAGTCAGTTTGTTTTCTTGGGCATACCCACTTTTTAAAAACTACTTTAACACGCTATATTTGGTAAGGAATCTGCTGAACAAGCCCTTGTTCTAGAGACAGCGTGGCATCTTTTCGGTATTTGTAGCAGTTTTCCTGCTATACTTGTACACTGTTGCAGCCCTTCTTCTGACTAAATTTGTCCGATTCGCTGACCTTAATAGCATCAGCAAGCCTTCATGCATCTATCTGCTTCCATCTTCACTAAAAGATCTTTGTTATCCAATTTAATGTTTGCATATAATCAGTCTTCTATGAATGTCTTTGAATTTATAGCAGAGTCATTTCTTAATTGTATTTTTGGAGTTTGTCATATACTGGAAAACTATTATTTTCTTGAACATAAAGGTACTGTTTTCTTCCAACATCATATATTTTAGAGATTTTCCTAACCTCCCAGAGCGTGAAGATGGAGAAGGAGAGGAGAGTTCTTCTTACGGCAACTGGAATCAGCCGAGGAAGTGAGTCTATATCCAAGCTTCTAATAAACATATCTTATCGGCACAAATCCCACAGCTTTGAAATGAAAATTGAGAAAGTGAGGCAAGGCAATATCGGTTCCTTCCTCAGAGTGGAGCTTTTCAGAGAGCCTGGCAAGTCTCTGGGGATCAGCATTGTCGGGGGCAGAGGGATGGGCAGCCGGCTGAGCAATGGAGAAGTGATGAGGGGCATTTTTATCAAGCACATCCTGGAGGACAGTCCGGCTGGACAGAATGGGACCCTGAAGACTGGGGACAGGATCGTAGAAGTAAAGAAAAGTCTATAATTTTTGTGCAAGACTGCTTTTTGCACGAATGATATCCAACCGACTCCTCTTTCAGGTGGATGGAGTAGATTTAAGAGATGCAACTCATGAGGAGGCTGTGGAAGCCATACGTAAGGCCGGCAACCCTGTCTCCTTTCTGGTTCAGAGTATCATAAACCGATCCAGGGTAAGTCTCCGTAAAAGTGCCAAACCAACTGCTATGAACCGCCTCATAAAATAAAGGCCACTATTTCTTTCTGTCCTTTGCTTGTTTTTCATCTCATGTAAGAGTCGTGTCTGCGCAGGCCATTTAGGGCATTTTCAGTGCAAATGTACAATGTATGTACAACCCCTGGATGGTTTGGGGTATTTGAAGGTTGAAAGCAATCAAACCCTGCTTGGCATATTAACTATCCAAGCAAGTTCTAACCTTTAAGAGAGACTCTCATTTAAAATCACCGTATCAACAACATCTTTTGTTGTTTGAAAGTGCCCTCAGGCAGTTAAACCATGACAAAATTGTTTCCCGCTGGGCTGCTACTGGCTTTGCCCCAGTGTCGGATCCCTTTTAGTCAAATCACTTTTCATATATTGCTGTCTATAAGATCTTCCTCCATTCTTGCCTTCACCATCTTGTTTTTCATTAAGCATATAGTAACTAATGTTTTAAAGCAGGAGACTGACACAAAGAAGTCTGTACCGTTTTGACGAATCCAGCAAAATAAGCAATGAGAAAAGAAGCCAAAATCTACTTGGCAACAGGATACCTCCATTCCATGGAGATTTAAAAGATTTGTTATGTAGAAAACTACATGGCAGGCAAGAATAGGGGGTGTCCCTCTTATTTACAATTTTGATTCCTAATGTCTGAACTATAATTGTTTTTAAAAGCACCTTTTTACAACAATTTCTTCCTTGAGTCGCTTCAAACCATCATTTCTGTTCCGTCATTCGGCTTTCTCAGCCTGAGTCAATACATAGCCCAGCTCCATCGCCTGCTGTAGAGAAACGCACCGCCGCTTTCACATGCATGCCGCATCGCACATGTCAGGTAATCTGTCTCTCCGTCTTTGTTTCTCTCATACCTTTCTGTCCACTATCCATCACTTGTAATCCTAGCTGCATTATCTCTCCTGCCTCCTCTGTCTTCCTGTCTCATCCTGGTTTGCTGATTTCTTATTAACTCTGTCTTTGATTTACAAATGATGTGAACACTTATGAATGTAAATTGGAACTGAAGATTCCTTCTGGGAGACAAAAAAAGAAGGTTTATTTTGATATGTGCACACATTGCGCTGCTTTTCTAGCAGTAACAGACTTTTATTAAACATTTTGAACAGTTTAAGTATAAGTATATAGTTTAAGTATATAGTTTAAGTAATGTTTCATTCTTGTGTCACGCTGAACAGAGATAATCAAATATGGGATATCCAGAGTTGCCAAACTTTTTCTCTGGAGAATCACAGAGATTTCTTAATACAGTAGAGATTCATATCTAACCCATTATTTACCAAAACTTCAATGAAAAATGTGCACAGTCAAAGTTGTGTCTCATCCTTGTCTGTTGCATAGTAAAGGCAGCTAATTCTGACAAGAAGCATTCAATTTTAGAGGCATTGAAAGAAGTAAAACTAGTGAAAACACACAGAATAAGAAAGCAATGCAAAAATCAACTAAGGTCCTTAACAGTACTTTAATGGAAGAGTCATGAGAAGGAAACGTTTTATATTTGTCACATGATTTAATGTCAGACATTTTCATTTGGACATCCAAATAAAACTGATGAGTAAAACAATATTTGGAGAAAAAAAAAGTTGATTTCCTTGTTTGACTTAGATGAATTATTATTTAAGAAATGTCAAGTTTGTAATTGCTGAGCTGTTAAGAAAAAAATGACATCTAAGGTGTTCAAACCTTTATAGACTGACACTAGGGATTTGATTTATGGCTACATAATGCTTGAGTTAGCAACCCATAAAATATAAGATACACCCAGAGATTGGCCAATTTACTATCTAGTTGGCTAATGTGTCCATTTGTGTTGCAGCTGAACTGAAATTCATAATTTTGGATGGATGATTTATGGGAGTGAAGAAGGCAGGACTGTGATACTGTTAAAAAGGCAACCACTGTGAGCCACCCATACAGCTTTACATGCTCCCTTTAAGATTCAAATCCTTCTTTTGTGAGCCATAAATATTCTCAAGATAGCCTGCAGGAATCTTTTAAACATTCTGTAAAACAGTTTCAGAGATCCTTTCTGTTCAGATAAAGGAAATGGCTCTCATCAAGGAAACCGTTAGCTTGAGCGGCTGCTAATTTACATAAAACCTGAGGTGCTTCCTCTCTTTTTTTTCTTCTCCCAGTTGGCCTTCAATTCTGTTTTGTTATTAAAGTGTCTTGTTTTCAGCTTGTTGGTCTTGTATTGCTTTTAGAAGCCGCCCTTGCCCTTTGTGCAGCAAAATAGCCACCGCGAGCGAAGCGTTTGCCGCACTAATCAAAGCTACTTAGCACCTGCCCACCCTCAGGTTAGAAAGCTACCTGGTGTGTCTGTGTCCATTTTCACTTGACCTGTTCTGCTCAGACTGGAGAAAACCCAGTTAACAATCTGCTCGTTGTGATTGAAGAAGAAGAAGAAAGAAAGGCTGCATGGGTGTATGTGTGCAAGTGGCAGCAAATTATTCACTTTTACTTCTGAAAGCAGGTCTCCCACATTACATATTAACATTCATCCATATTGTTTCACACACTGAAGGTTGATGCTAAGCATAAGCTGAAAATTAATAGTCCAGTCTTTCTGTTCCATCCATGTGTGTATTTGTTTTAAACCTGTAATTTTCCATATTTTTTGTATAAACTTGCGTACATTCTCCCATCTTATTTTGCTTTTTGTGTTGGTGTCACCAACCGAAATGATTAAGTCATATTTGAAGCATTAACTGTAATTGGCTACTTCCTCCTCTCTCCAGTTTCCTAACAGAACTGTTACAAAATATAAATATCCCTCGCACACTGTTCTAAGTACCTCATTGCTGGTGTAAAAAACTCTGTTTGATTAAACAGTTGACAGTCATTGGTTACTTACTGTTGTATACAGAGCTCAAAACTGTGTATTTTTTAAGCCATATTTTATTGGGAGGACATAGTAGAGCTTTGTTGGGCTTGTGAGGCTTGGCAGGCTTGCTTGAATGTGTGTGTTTATGTTATGTTTTAGTTCTGCCATGTTTCAAGTTTGCTGAAGAAGAAACATGTTGCCTTTTATTTGAAAAAATAGATAAATAAACAAGATATATATAATATAATATAACAGTATATTGATTCTAAAACAGATTTTAGTTATTCAGATCACTTATGACATTGTACCAACCTACAAGTATTTATGGGCTCCGTGTCTTTGCTTCCAGCAGCCGTGTGATACAGTATCGTTCACTATCTGGTGACACTGGAGTGGATATTATGAATTTGCACTCTATATGTAACATACATTATTTGAAAGTCCTTTCTTTTTACTATCTGATGGAGAGCAGAGTGATTTACTTTCATGTCTATCTTAAAAGCAACAGTCATCGATAATAGACTCCAGTGAGGAGAGAGCTGCAGCCGTAACGAGGGACAAGGACAAGGTTGGTATTCCAATTACCACGCAACGCTGTTGTCTCACTGCAGCAAAAACAAAGTGTGAGATATGCAAGAAACCGGCTTTTTAGATGTTTTCACTTTGTCAACGTTCATCTCCTCATATGCTGCCACCTGTAACACCAGTATGTGTCTGTGAATAGTTGCAGATGTCTGTCAAAGATGTGCTGTCCTCTAAAGTTGTTACCCTTTTTTTTTCTCTGTAGGAGGGGGACAGTCACACTAGACTTTTCCTCCGCCTCTCCCCAACTAACCCTTTCACTCCTACCCCATTTAAGGTTTGTGGGTCTCTGTGTTGGTCTTTTCCTTTCTGTGTATGCCTGTACAATATGTTCACACACCACAATGCAGATATTGTTGATTGTATTGGAACATGGAACATGCTGTACATGAATACACATGATCTAACATCTCTAATGTCAGCCTGAACCCTCTTGTGTGTTTTGGAAAATCAGAACATTGTCTTTCACTTCTGTTTGTATTTTGCTTTTAGTTGTTTCTTTTAAAAGTAACTAAATCGATACTTGTTCTGATGGTTGATGCAAAAAAAAAGTTTGCATCAAAAATGAGAAATGATTAAAGCAATCAGAAATGTGATTTGTTGCTGTTGTTTTTCAGGTAAGTGGGCACTTATGTCTAATGGATGGACTAATTTAATGATATGTGATTACAGAAGTCACAATTATGTGATGAAAATGAATTGATTCTAAAAATTAGCATCAATGCTGTAGCATAGATAGGCCAAATGACTTCATTCTGACTCAGATTTATGACTTTAATTCAATACTTAGCCTCAGCCTAAGATAATCTGCTCAAGCTTTGGCCTCTGTTGATGGCATCAACAGTTCTTATGTGCCTTCCCATCTGTCCAAGCCTGACTAGCCATTGATTAAAATATCAAACCTTCTTCCTCCTCTTTATCTTCCACTAATAAACCGTTTTCCACCTCCTCCTGTGGCGCAACAGCTGGCAAAGCGTGAAGCAGCAAAAGCACCTCCCACCAGCACGGTCATCCCCCTGCTAGTGGTGCCCCATGTGGGAGAGAGTGATACAGACACGCTCAGCGATATTCCTGCTGGACCTGCAGAGACTCTTGAGGAGGAGGTGGAAGAGAAGGATGAGTTTGGATACAGCTGGAGTGAGTTAATGTTATTTGTCTGTGGGTGAAGTTATGTATTCAAGTAGAAATCACAGTGAAAACGTTTTTTTCAATTTTAATAATAACATTTTATTCACTTTGGGATATTAGATGGTAATCTAATTTTCTGTGCATTGTTAGTGTTAATATGAGACTTTTAGTATGTTTTCACCTTAGCGGAGACAATTTCTTAGAATAACACATCTTTCCTTGCTGTTGTATGCAGTAATTCTAACCAACCACCAGGGGTCCTCCAAGTTGCATATTTGCCCTGTGCCAGTAAACGTGTCCTGCAATTAACTTGAAATAAATGTGCACAGACATGCTTGAAATAGTAGCACCACAAAGAAACACCAAGGACTCTGTGTCCCAAATACTGTAGGCTTTTATCATTTTTGAGATTACTGTAATGTCAACTGTAGGATGAATTCATCAGAGTTTAAAGGACAGACTTGTAGCATGAGAACGCCTGGGATCGTGGCGAGTGTGTTTGTGCATTCATGTACGTGTGCTAAAGACAGGCCAAGTCCATCCTGTGAGAATAAGATTGATGAGGTTGGGTCTGGGGAGGTGAGTTGTAGAGATTAGTACAGGACTGATGGTTGAACAGTGGCAGGGAGCCCAGAACAACACAAGCCCACTGGGCTGAGGAGCAGCTATCTAACAAACCAGAGACAGAGGCAGCGGGCAGAGAGAAGAGAGAACAAAAGAGGCAAGATTGAGACAAAGAGATGGAAGGTGAAACCAAAATAGAAAATTCAGCAGTCTCACTTTTCAAACTTTTACTGTTCACTGTTCTTTGCTCTGGATTTTGTCAAAATTTGAAACATTGCATGAGCCAACAAAGCTCCAGACAAGCCTGGCACTGATATGCAGTGTTAGTTTACATCTGTATGCTGCTCCTTCACCTGCCTTTTACAGAGATTATAATCCAGCGCTACGGCAGCCTCCCGGGGGTCCTACACATGATCGAGCTGGAGAAAGGCAAGACCGGCCTGGGTCTGAGCTTGGCAGGGAACCGGGACCGCTCCCGCATGAGCGTGTTTGTAGTGGGGATTGACCCAAACGGGGCAGCAGGCAGGGACGGACGCATGCTAGTGGGGGATGAGCTGCTGGAGGTGAGATCACTTCTTTTTCTTAATGTCGCTGGTTTAGAATTTCATACTTTAACGCTTTCATTTTTATGTCCTGCTAGATCAATGGACAAGTTCTTTATGGCCACAGTCATCAAAACGCATCATCCATCATCAAGAGCTCCCCATCCAGAGTCAAAATTATCTTTGTCAGGTATATGACTTTGTGTTTCTCTCTAATGAAGCGCTTGTATTGAAAGTGTCCATAGTAAGAGTCACTGAAAGCTGTAAAAAGGCAATTCATGATCTTAAACCGGACTTTGGAAGTGTGTTGTAATGCTATATAAGATTCAGTAGAGGGAGCTGTTGTCATTCTTTAGGAGTATGCTCTAAAGATTGAAGAGTGGGAGATATCCAGGAGCAACTGAGAGATTAATTCTAATGTAGATATCAAATAATTATTGGCATAAATTAAACAATCTGTCTTCTGGAAAGTATTATTGCTAAACATTTTTCCTCCACCATAGCATTTTTTTATAAGAAGAAATAGTCTAAAAGCCTTTCAGTAATTTACCTGCTAATTTGGATGTTTTCTAAATACCGGATACTAATTTAAAGCACAAAAGAGACAACAAGTTAAAGAAACAAGTTAAAGAAAATCCCAGATTTGTACTGTCTGCTGTAAGTCTCCCGTCTGGAATAAAGACACCGAATAAATTGTCATATTGCCACAGAGTCAAGATAAGTTTGACCCCTGACCCTGGTTTAATCTTTGCCGGGATCTCAGTACTTAACCTGCCAATTAACTCCCAGCCATCCAGACATCCCAGTCTTGCCCCCCCCCCCCCCATAACAGACACTGTGATCAACTTGCGTAAATTATCATTCCGCTGTTGCCAAGCAGAGGAGCAGCGATTTATGTGAGTTATGACTCTGTGAAACAGAAACACAGAGGCGCTGAACCAGATGGCTGTGGGACCAGTCAGAGAACACGAAGGAGACACACTGGAGCCCCACACCGAGGTACTTCTCTACTCGTGGCAACACACACCACATGCAGCTATTAGATGCTGAAGCTGCATAAACTTTATGTCCATTTCACAGTAATTAAGCTTTCACTCTGAGTCATGCGTCTAAATTCTGCTCCTGTATGACAGTCCCGTTTTGTGGTCATGGAATTTCCAACATTGTATGCTTGTGTGCAACTCCTAAGCCATTGAAAATCCACAAGCAGTTGTTAAGAAACAGATACAGGATAATTCCCAGCAGCCAGCAGACATGAAGACGTTATGTTTGCTTAAAAGTATACCAACAATTGTGTGTTCTGTCACAGCCGGAAGCAGCTGCAGCTAATGGGGATGACTCTTCAGAACATGTTCATCACATCATAAAGCCAATGGTGAGACGCACCGGATGATCCGTGGACACACACACATATACACACACACATGGAGGGCACTCTTTTTCTTTTGAATCAGCACATAAAGACAATAATAGGAACAAAGTCTCGGAGGAAAAGCAGTAATCAGGGATGTGTGCACAAAAGAGGCCCAATGGAGGATGACAGAGACACAGCACACCGGGCCAGTCAAGTTTGACAACCTGCAAAGACAGAAAAGAGATGAAAAGTTGTAAAATAAAGGAGTGAAGTACACAAAACAATGAGTGAATGGGAGAAAAGAACTTTGAAGGGTTTACAGGTTCAGTTACTCTAAATAATAAATGAGGGAATAGATTTTCATCTCCTGTAGGGTCTACTTTGGAGCTTCACAGGAAGTTTGTCAGAGGTCAGTCTTTGATCCTTTGAGCTCTGCTAGCAGAAAACATGAGAACAACCTAGCATGAAAAGCCATACACTTGGATGAGAATCCTATTCTAAGGGTTGTTTATTTGTTCCATAATGCAACCAAGCAGGATCTTGTAAATGCAACATCACATATAGTTCATTGATATGAAGACATGTGCCCTTAAAATTCTCACTGGAAACCATAGATGCTAAATTTGCAGTATGGGAATGATAAATTGTGAAGCTAAAGGGAATTATCTTTCAGTTTTAAGTTAGTTATACCAATTTATTAGCTTGGGCAATTCCCAACTCCACAATTGTCTAACCATGTTCGGTTGTACTGTACAAATGACAGAAACCTTCTAAGTCCTAATTGTGATAAGAATGATGTTGTTCATCAACAGGATGATGGAGGTCTTGGCATCACTTTTGTTGAGGGCAACACAGAGACTGGAATTGAGATTCAGAGTATATCTGAGGTCGTGGGACACACTGGAAAAGTATGTTGTGCTTTATTGTTTAAAAAAACAAAACAAGCAATACGTCAGCTTTGCTAATGAAATACATTTTGTGTTGGTTGCAGGAAGGCTGCATAAAGCCAGGAGACAAACTCTTAGCTGTAAACGGGGAATCAGTGCTCGGATGCAGCGTTGAAAAGGTATGCTATAAGCACTAATTCTCACCTCATAAATAGACTTTTAGGTTTTTATATAAAAGAAGCTACATATATAACAGATCAAGCCTGATTAGTCATTTAAATGTCTTTTAGGTCAATTCTCTGCTGAGAAAAACCAAAGGTCCAGTGAAGCTAACCTTCTCTACAAATGAGACCTCCTCCTCCCTCTCCTCTCTTCAGACAGCTTGTGAGGACAGGGGTTCCTCAGATGAGCACCTCAGCAGCCTCCTCAGCCTGCCCAGTATCATCCCAGTTACCTCAGGTCAGCCAGAAGAGGAAGCAGTCACCAGTGAGTCCATGTTTTATTTCCCAGTGATGAAAACTTCAGTGTTCCCCCTCTGTGACCTGAGAGTCGGTTCATGACTTGTACTGCAGTCTGTTTTAAGTTTGTTTTAGCAGAGAACTGGGATGGTTTTCCTCTGCTAAAAAACCACAAGAGCCACATTATTCCATCACTTTAAACTGATTTTTCAGTACTTCTTTGACCCTCTGCTGTATTGTGAATTTCACTTGACAACTGCTGAGCAGGGAGACAGTTTATCTTCACAAAAACAACAAAAGATCAATGTTTGTTTTCCCAGGAAGCTAATGTCTTAATATCAGTAATGTAGATTTCAAACAATGTTTATACTTTCTGCAAAACCAACTGGTGTTTCCAAACACTAACTGGTATTTATGGACAGTTATCCAAACACATTGTTGCTAACAGGAATCTGTAAATAGCTGCTGACTGTAATAAAACAGCTGACAACGTTCATAACCTTGTTTAGAAAATACAGCTGCAGACAGTTTTGCTGCTCTGAACAGCACATGGAGCTCACAGACTGCTTCAGGTTCACATCCTTGCTGAAGCTTTGTTTTTATTGTTCTATGTTAAATTAAGCAAACTAAACGCCACATTGATTCTGGAATTTTAAATATGCATTAGTTGAACATTTCACTTGGTCTGGTTGGTCTGCATAACCCCACCGTCCTCACAGAAATGGTCTTTACTCTGACCCAGCAAAATGTAACAACTTTTTTATTTTTTTGCTGGTGGAGCCAGAGCTTTGGTGGTTCAAAGTTAGTCAGGCTTTGAACCAGCATGAGAAGCACTTTGATAGAAAAAAAATCAAAACAATCCATTTTCCCTCTACATCAGACAGCTTACCTCATCATGTTGCATCCCTGTCGTTGTTTCTGCTGTTTTAGGTTTTAGTTGCTCATCCACATCTTCCACTGTGGCCTCTGACCCAGCGACTTGTCCCATCATCCCTGGCTGTGAGACCACCATCGAAATCTCAAAGGGCCGCACAGGCCTGGGCCTCAGCATCGTTGGAGGCTGTGACACCCTGCTGGTAGGAAACCATTTAGGAACAAGGCTCTGCTTTAACTAAAACCTACCACTCCTGATTTGTAACTTCCTGCCGCACACTAGAGTCAAGTTTGACTAGCACATAAAAAGCGAGTTGCAATAGTGCAAGAATTTCAAAGTTTGCACCGACGTGCCACCCACATCTTTAGTGGCAGTATAACTCAGGTTTGAAATAGCCACGGCGGTTCAGGAATGTAGGAAATTATGTTGTCACAGCCTTCCTCCTCCTGCCACCGTCCTCTCAGGACATCTATTCTGTCTGCTCAGTCAGGCTTGGTAGCAGCATCTCTTTGTCTGGCTTCTGCCACAGCAGACAATATCCAACCCTGGAATGTTACCTCTGGACCCCAAATGACACTCACACTGCAGAAGAGAAAAAAAAACAAACACTAAAACTCAGTAACACACAGTCACATAAATCATTGGTTGAAATCATTATAAATGTTCTCATTTTCTTTCCAACGCTTCGTCTGCACTCTATCTTCTTATCATGTCCTTCACTTACTTACTCTGTTTTTTTTTTTCTCTCCCCAGGGAGCCATCATTATCCATGAAGTTTATGAAGAAGGAGCAGCTTCCAAAGATGGCAGACTGTGGGCAGGAGACCAAATCCTAGAGGTGAGGTGCACTATAATGAGAGCCATATTTGACCTAGATAAGAAGAGGCCGAACACATTTCAGGGAGACGTGCGTGAGTAGCTTAAATGTGAAAGCTCCAGTTTCTGAATTCAAGGAATTAAATGGTTTAATGCAAATCCGAGCGATAAAAAATTCCGTAATAAAGCAGCACTTAATCCGAGCTGCGTCTCGCTGTTAGTGAGACAACACGGCGAAGAATGAAGCGATTACGAGGAGGAATCAAAGAAAGAGTAGCATGCATCCTGTGTGTTTTATGTGCGTTGACAAGTTAAGTACCCAGGCTCAACTTGGATCTGTCCTCCCTTTGACCTCATGCTTTGTCACAGAGGGGCGGAGCTCGCGAGTGTAGCTATTGAAGCCGGGTCAGTAGTCGTGAACTGAGAGACACACACACGCATGCTCGCACACATACACACACCATTATGGCATGAATTACCCTCCACTATTCATTTCTGTCTACGAGCCAAGCCGGTGTGTTTAGAAAATAAGGTCAGAGAGGCAAAGTGAAAAGAGCAGTTTCCCAGTGCACAGCCGTGCCATTAACTGCTGTGGGAAAATCCTTTGCATATCCATGGTGAAAGCTAATGCTGCATTTCCCCCTTTAATGTGGTGATTCTAAAAAAAAAAGCTGGACATTGGTGGATTTTTGTGGGAAGGGCTCCCTATAGTTATTTGTAAGTGTTCTGACATCACCCATTCATCTAAATGTTATTTTCCAGTTTCCATATATATCAACAGTTTGGGTGTCTTCAAAAGAGGTTGAAGGAAACTTGTGTTTTTGCGTGAAATTGGGGCTATTACTGCTTTTTATAGTCCTTTGCCAGGAATAAAAGAGTGGAGTCTTGTTACTGTGCAAAGGGCCTAAAAAAGGAAACTTTGAAACACATTGTTGTGATTATGAACTTGTTTCTTTTTCCCGTCTCTCAGGTGAATGAAATTGACCTGCGAGCAGCCAGCCACGATGAAGCCATCAATGTGCTGCGGCAGACCCCGCAGAGGGTTCAGCTGACGGTCTACAGGGACGAAACCCAGTACAAAGAGGAAGACCTGTGGGACTCTTTCACTGTGGAGCTGCACAAGCAGCCTGGCCAAGGCCTGGGCCTGAGCATTGTAGGAAGGAGGTAAGAGATATTTACCGTTAGCACCCCTTGCTAATCAGAATATTTACTATAGTTATAGATAAGGTTTTACACATGAAAATTGCTCTGTACAGCCATTTGAGTGGAATGGTTTGAAATGGAAGAATCAATACAGCTTGTTGTGTTTTTTTTTCACTTTTTAATGCAGATCACGGGAGCAGAGGTAACTCATTTATTTAACCCAATATTTTCTGGACAAGTGGTGTAGAGGAAGCAACGAAAAAAATGATTAAATCACCCTCGTTTTTTTTTATAATAACCTAAAGTTTTTACATCAATAATTATGGCATTGTGCTGCCAAAAACAGTGTTTTCACACATTCAGTGTTTTCTTTTCTGTCTAGTCACATGACACACACATGAGTTAGTACTTGATTAAATGAAGGAGGAATGGAGGAAACAAGGTGGTCTAATAATTATTTCCGTTACTGTATATGAGTAGAGAAAAGCATTAAATACGTTTTTAGTTTTAATTAACACATGAATGCTGTGTGAAATATTAAATCTTATCCCTTCTGAAATCGTCAATGTAAGGTTTTTAATAATTAGAGTAGATGTGTGGTGTTATTATGTTGTCTAATTAGACATACTTTACATAGCTAGTATTGTCCTATAGATGTTGAGCCACAGAGGCCATTAAATGCCTGAAAAAGTTTCAAGTTGGAAATTCTGAAGAGGCCAGAGAAAGAAAAGAAGAACCTCCACTATTCTTTATTCTTATTTTCTAAGTGAATTGCTGTCTATCTAGACTTAAGGTTTATTATATGAAAAATGATGTCAAATGAGTCATAACAGGAGAAAAAAGTTTGGGATTTAATCATTTTCAGAATGTCTAGCGGGAATTCTGACCCCATCAGTTAGAATGATTTTACTCACACAAGATTGCTGTTCGGATGGCACATTCATCATGTTTAAAATGAGATTTACACATCTGCGATAACAGAAATGGCTTCTGAAGATTATCTACATTTAATAACTCTGGATTTCTCTCTGTATATAAATGTCGACACCTGAAATGTTTGCAGTTCATCATACAAAAAAACCAAAGAGACTCGAGCTGAGTTTAGAGATTGAACATCTGCCTGCAGCCCAGTTTTGACATGGTTGTAAATTTCTGCCACGGTGAATCTGCTACATATGCGGAAAGGGGACGAAAATGGAAACTACATAGACGACCTAAAACTCTTAAACGCTGAAAGGGAAGTGCAGGCTAGCAGTTAGTGGTGAGGAGCTGTGACAGCCAAGTATCTGTGGTACAGGATGGGAGCGAGATCGAGTAGCTTGCTTCACAGGTCTGCGTACGTGGAGATTAACACTTCAGATATGCAGTCCACATTTGAAATAAAGAATTAGGTCCATCTTTTCTCTTTAGAAACCCAGAATGAGACTATTTTAATCGTTAACTGTTGCCTCCAAAACGAAATTTGGTCAAACTGATGAGGTGCTTCCCATTATTTGAAGCTATACTTGTGCAAAGATGCCTTACTGTGACACAGTTCTGCATGCTGTGATAGATTCTTGCCACAGTTGTGTTTTTATCGTCCATGCAGGAATGACACAGGAGTGTTTGTGTCTGATATTGTGAAAGGAGGTTTGGTGGACACTGACGGTCAACTAATGCAGGGTGACCAGATCCTGTCTGTCAACGGCGAAGATGTCAGGACAGCCACTCAGGAAGCCGTAGCTGCTCTACTCAAGGTAGCTCCCAATTAGTCATCAGAGTGCAACATATTTAACATAAATGTGCTAAAAAAAACTTAGCTGAAGAGCTAAAATAAAAATCTATGCTGTTGCTTATGTTGCAGTGTTGCATGGGGCCTATAAAGATGGAGGTAGGAAGGTTTAAAGCCGGCCCCTTCCACTCTGAGAGAAGACTATCTCAATGTAGCCAGGTAATCTACCACTAATTTATCGAGGATACGGTTATATCTGGTTCTTCAATAGAAAATCATTATCTTTGCTCCAGATAAGCGAGACAGGCAGCTCCAAGGTGGCCCATCCGTCATGTTCAGACTCTGAAATCGTTCCAGGAGACTCTGAGAATCCGAGCAGAAGTCAGGAATGTAAGTACCATGAGAGCGCAAAGATAACGGAGGCAGCAGATATTAACCTAAGAAACACCAGTGTATCCGTTTTGTGCAAATCAAGAAGAAAGATGTGGAGCAATCTATCATAAACGCGTCCGTTTTCAACATCCTTGCAGCTGTGGAGCGTCAGGACATCAGAACCATTGAGTTTACCAAAGGACCCAATGATTCTCTGGGCATCAGTATAGCAGGCGGGATGGGCAGCCCCCTGGGCGATATACCCATCTTCATCGCCATGATGAATCCAGTCGGCCTGGCTGCTCAGACCCAACTCGAGGTAAAACATTCACTTCTGGCGCAATATGTGGCCTTTCGACAAGTATAAAACAATGATTCATGCATACTTCCAGTTCTTATACGAGACTTAACGTGGAAAATCTCAGTTATGTACCACAGTCTCACTCCTGTTCACTTTGCTGAGCGATTCTCAAAAGCCTCCAAAGGTCAGGAGCCTGTGGTCCTTACAGACACGCTGACAATTGTAACGTTGTCTGACAGAGACTGGAGGAGGACAATAGCCACAACTAACACGGATCATAAATCTCCCACTGGTGCATTTAGATTATGGAGTTTATAAAAGGGCTCATTGAGGTGGATAAGGGGAATCTTGAATGAAATGTTTATGCGGCTTTACGCTTTCATTGAGAATGAGAAATGAGACTACCACATAATGAAATGACTTGACTGAGCTAAAGCTTCATTCTGCTTTTGTATGGTGTTCTGAATTGATTTTGCAGACAGTGTTCCACATCCTGAAAGTCATTAGTGAAACCAACAAGAAATCATACAGTCATTTCTTTACTTTACTGGAAGAATGAAAATGTTGAGCAAACTTTTCCTGAACAAAATCCACAGCAGCCTGTGCCAAGCGTTCTCTCTTAAATGCAAATAAACTGAAATGGTGTCACTTTTCTCCAAGATTGGAGACAGAATTGTCAGCATATGTGGCACCTCTGCTGAAGGGATGAGCCACTCGCAGGCTGTCAGTCTGCTCAAGAACGCCACGGGCACGATACAGCTGCAGGTCTGTCTCCCACAACACACACCCATACAGCCCTCATGTTGATAATAAACCGGTAGCTAATCTGCAGCTCAGCCTGTACTCTATACCTAATATAATTGACCGTAAAGATGAGTGGAAGAGTAGCAGGGGCAGATTCTGCAGTAACTTAAAACTTACCATCCTCAGCATTCGACTATCATGTTATCTGGCTTTAACTTGACTGTAAATCAAGACCAGAACATCAGAACAGTGTCCACTTGTTTATGTGTGCATGCGTTTGTAGGTGGTAGCAGGGGGCGACACCACCGTGACGGGTCCCTCTCAGGAGCAGGCGGGTGGGAGTCTGACACCCAGCTGCATCTTCCAGGACGACATTGGGTATGAAGCTGTTATTACAGAAAAAAAAACAAAAACATGTTTTTTATCATTAAACCTGCCCTTTGGATGTTGGTCTGTCTAATGAACTCTAAAGAGAAGTTTGAAGATACAGGATTGAGGATTGAAAGTGCAAAGTTTTAAAAGTCTCTGCTTTTCTTTCAGCCCACCTCAGTATAAAACCATCACTCTTGAAAGAGGACCCGACGGGCTGGGTTTCAGCATTGTTGGAGGGCACGGCAGCCCTCATGGAGATTTGCCAATATATGTTAAAACGGTTTTTGGAAAGGTAACACAGTCATGCTGAAACAGTTCTTCTTTGCAGAAACCATGATGTTAATAAAACCCACTTGCATCCGCGTGCGATTTCAGGGGGCCGCCGCAGAGGACGGCCGTCTGAAGCGAGGAGATCAGATCATGGCTGTTAACGGGCAGACTCTGGAGGGTGTTACTCACGAAGAAGCCGTCGGCATCCTGAAAAGGACCAAAGGAACTGTCACACTTACTGTGTTGTCATAAAAACTCACAAATATAAACTATAGGCAGTATTTTTATACACTTGCATCAAAAGACTGAATTGAATAGCAACGCGACACACAAGTGCGCCATCATGTTTAGCAGTGGGAGAAGTCACATCACAGTATCAACTTTTTTGTTAAAATATCCACACTGAAATGCAACTAGATAATTATGAAGAAGCTTATTGCTCTGTGTAGGTCTGAACACTGTGATCCATGAAAGCCTGCTAGAAGTAAACTTGCATAAAACAAGATGAAGTAAGAGGTTTAATTATGTGAAGCATTCCATGACACTGGACTGAAGTGTGATATTTTTAATGCACAGTATGTTAACAGGGCTCTGAAAGTGTGAGACCAATTACTATAGTGCTGCTGAAGCTGATATGTAAGGTATTATGTCACAGTATTTCTCTTTTTTTCCCAAGTATTACTGGTCACTTCCTGTGAGTGTACAGAAAAGTAAACAAACTGCTTGTTAGGATTATATGAACATGTGGTTCAAGTATATTGTTTAATTGGTCAGACGACCTGAGTCCAGTTGGACCTTATGTTGGCCCACAACAAAGTCACCCAATGTGTAGTCTGAAGTCACTGGGCATGTGTTATGTGGTTTTAGCTCCAGAGAAACAATTGTCTGTTTTATCACTTTAAATGTGATTATAAATGTGTTTCTAGTGACAGTATTAAATCTGTCCACACTGAATTAAATAAAAGTGTCCTTTGGATTAAATTAGTGTTGGACCGTTGGTTCCTATTTAGCCTTTTCTCCTTTCTTTTTTAATGTTATTTACAGTCAGTTACTAGACATTTTTTTAAATTATTGAAATAATACATCTTTATTTAACCTTTTAAAACCCATGCTCCTTTAGTTGTGGGAACACAGTGCCAAATGGCCATTTTGGAGACCTCGCCTGTCTGTACTCAAACCGCTCTAATTGTTTTAGAGCTTCACTTTATCTGACTTGGCCTTTGTAGAGATGATGTTCACTTGTACTATGATTTGATAGAAGTTTGGAGCTACAGGTGCATCGTTCCAAAAAGAGATTCACCCTCAAAGTGATAGGGTTTACTGTGACTGAAACAGTTTTTTCCATTTGTACTATGAGCCTTCATCTTCATTTATTCTACACCAGGAACACTTAGTCCCCACAGTGGGGAAATACATTATTACATCACTATATTCTTTTGAATCATAACTTGTTCTTCCACATTTTATGAAAAATGTTGATCAGTCTTTTTCTTGTCCTAATGAAACCAGTCTCTGAATACAATCGGGAGTGTTAAATAAAATACTAGTATGGTTTTATTGGCAATTTATGATGGCATTGAAAGAACTTTAACTTTGTCTAATATCGGTCATCTTGGCTTGAGGATTTATATTATATTTTCCAAACATTGATTTATTTGATTTGTGGCTGTTTCACTCTGTCACCCAAGTCAAATTTGAATCTGAATTGCAGGTAAACTGCACATTTCACATACCAGCAAAAAGGGCATATTTTTTCTTGACCAAAATGAAACTCGACTCAAAAAATGTACAAGAACAAACTTATGGATGTTCCTCCTCACCTTGTAGTAAGCTAGCATTGCACCCCCGCATCCAGTGTCATGTCAGTACTTTTTGATTTCTTGTTTATTTCAGTTGAGGTACAGTTAAAGAAACATGGACGATCATATCTAAAGTTATATTTAAAATGACTTTTTTTCGTTTACAGTCTTCTTGTTTCCTGTAAAGCAAACATCATTTGTATCCACTTTTTATAGTGATTAAAAGCTTGATGCATCCCGTCATTAAATCCATCTTGAAAACTAATTCATCCTAAAACGTGATTATGAACATGTCACATTAGTAAATCAACTGTAGTTATTGAGTGATGCGCAATCCAGGCCAACTTTCCCAATGCTCCAGCTGTTACTCTATACATGACATCTGCCTCACATCACCCAGATCAATTTTCTATCGGGGAGATAAAAGCAATTTACTGCTGCCATGAGTCACATTTAAATGAAAGGCAAATAGATCTAAGTCAGCAGCTCAAGTTAAATGACATGTACATGGACAGAGATTTATAGAGTCGAGGATAAAAGTGGAACAGCTCTTATGGTCTTGTTTCAATAAAGTCTGTAGTCACTAGAGATGAAATAAAGCCTAGATACTGAGAGAGGAGCTCTCCAATGAAATACGGCGTCCCATCTGTTTGACGAGCACAGCTGCTACACAGCCACAAGTCCTGTCTAATGAGGTCTGAGGCTTGCTCAGAGTTAGTGAAAGAAGAACTGCGTAGGACTCATTTCGTGTGGAAGTGCATTTGTTCAGCTGTTGGCTGACTCCTTCAACCGCAGGTCGAAACCCAACACGGTTACCTGCAGCTGCTGCTGGCCAAAGCGCTAGCTAGCTCCCGCCTTCACTCGACAGCTGAGCTTCCTTTCAAGCACCTGTTGCTTTCAAGGCCCCCGGTGGGCTTGGGGGGTTACCCGACCTCCCTCCAGGTTAAAGAGATGCTGCTCGGTTTACACAGAACTTTAACACACAAGCTCTTTAGAAGTGGGATCAAACATCGCCACTGCGTCACGCTTGACGTATATGGCCACATGGTGTGAAGTTACACTACAGCGGCGCCAAAGCTAAACGCTTTAAAAGGACTAATTTGTCAAGCAAGGTCCCAGTCCTACATTTTCAGGACTTCTGAGCTGCAGGTTTTAAACAGTTACATAGAAAGTGTCAGCTGTGTAACTAATGCGTTTGACCTGTGAACATGGGCCTAAGTTCGTCACGGCCTGTTCAAATATTTCACGGCTCAGTATCTTCATGACATCAGCAACACTGACAATCAAGATGTTAAACAAACAGGAACCCATAGTCCATGACTGGAGCATGATGACTCAGCAAACATGTCTAAGGGGATATCGTCATGTCAGTTTGATTCCAAGGAAGTGTTGCTAAATACATAAAAGCAAGGTTGAGGAAACGCTTTGGATTATGCCCAGCAAAACACATTTTGACCTAAGCTTGAAAGTTTCTTTGAACTTAGGAATTTATCAAGGTACTATCACTGAGGGAATTTGGCCGTGAACGTAGTCATGCTTAGCCATGCTTAACAAGCAGAACATCTAAGGGATGAAATTTGATTTCTGTTAACTAAAAATGCCACTGTGTCGGTAAATGTAGTGGAAAAGAGGCTGATACTTGACACCGTCTGTAATAAAGCCGACCTTGTTTTGACTTGATGGCTCGATGGATTTCCTGTATAAATAGTTACGCGAGGAAGGTTTTTTTTTTAGCTGGTCTCACATCTGCCTTACAAATCCAAACTGTCAGTCGACCGGTTTTAACAGAGACACTTCCTTAACATCTGGAATCTGCTATCTTTTGCTTCATCAAACACATCCTTTATAGCCGATGCAGAGTTTCAGTCTTGAGAGGACTGTCTTCCGGAACTTGCCCTGCCAATAATACTTTCTTGTGTAGCCAACACAAACCCGCACACACATAATGAAATTCCAACTGTGGCTGTGGTGTTAAATTGCTACTCAGTGGACACACTGTTCAACAAAGACACAATGTTTGCTCGTCACGATACTCAAAAGGGTGTCTGAAGTAATCATTTGACCTTCTTGCAAGGTGACTCTGTTGCCTCAAGTCTTTGTATACCTGTCAGTAAGATTAGCACATCACAACCACACTGGTTGCTCGAACACTCCTTCCTCGACACACAATGGCAATACTGTAGGCAAATTGGGTGGAGGATGCTGGTGATGGTGGAATCTCTCCACTCAAGGCAAATATGACAGATTCCAAGAACGTAACTTACAAATGATGTTGATTTGAATGATTAATAGAAATTGTAAGTTAAAAAAAACAAGTGAAGAACACTTTTTAAAGCGTTGGATCAACATGGGGAGAAATAATTGCTGGTTGAGTGAATGAAAACATCTAAAAAAAAAACGAACATTTAAGCCATTATTTTATTCTAGTTTTACACATGCCACTCTGGCATCCTGCTTCCAGTGCAAATACAAAGATAACTGTCCGCTTCATGTTTGTAGGGTTACAATTATATTTCTCTGAGTAAACAGTTAAGGCAAACACAAACACATACTTTCCGTCTTCCTCATAGCCTAAAATTATGCCATAGTCAAGTCTCTGTGAACAGGAAGCTGCATGTTATCATGATTTACAGTAAGGTTTTCCTCATTACTGCAGTTCAGCACAAAGTCTCACATTCCTTGAGTGTTGAAAGAAACGGTTGGAGTCAACTGAATTACATCACGCAGGGTCAGATATCCTTGTCACCTTCGGTGTGTTTGCACAAAGCGGATCGAGTGTTAAGGGCTGAGGATCGTGTTTACACAGACAACAGAGCACATGTTCGACCAGGGAACACCTAACACTGGCATTAAATGTTTGGGGCTGATCCCTTAACTACACTTATTACATGTTAGCAGTACAAACAGTCTGCTGAGTTCAGGCTATGAGAACCCAGTGTTTAATGGTCCATAAGTACAATCTCTGTGCGACTTCACCATAGGGCCGCTGCTTGTCTTAAACACACCTCGTGTGCTCTGTTCGGCATGTTTGCATTTCAGCTTCAGCTCCAAATTACATCACCACAGCTGAGACCCGACAAGACAGATTGTAATCATCACTTTACGAGCTTTGTCTAAAGCAATGCGGTAACACGGATGCTTTGAAATGTTTGCAGAGCTGAGGGTGGGAGAATCACCTGTGTTTGCACATGAGAGGCGCACATGTCTGACCTTGTAACAACAGGTGAAGGGCTGTTTGAAGGACGGAAAAAAGGAAGAAAAGTCTGATGTAAAACAAAAACCTTGTTACCAGGTATTCCTGAACTTTAATCATCCGTACATTTCTATACCCTCTTATTCCAATGCAGGGGACCTTAATATCACAGTCTACCTTCAAAGCTCAAGGCAAATGCCAACAAAATGATTGACAAGAAACTAATAAAACATGTTGGAAATGCTCACATATGTCAATGGCAGGGAAACCGACCAATCAGTATGGTTGTTTGTGTGAAAAGACTCGTAAAAACCTATTTAGCAGCACAACAAATTTCGTAAGTTGAACTGATTAAACGTGTTGCACAACCCTGTGTTTTTCATATTGCTGGCATGGCCTGAATTAGTTATGCTAAAGTCAAACAGAGTGCAGTCTTGGTTTAGGGGGTTGGAATGTCAACAGCGCTGATGACTGTAAAAAAACTCTACACTTGCAGCAAACTAGGAGTGAATAGTTAAGAAAGTAGAACGCATTCCTAAACTAAAGTGAAGTTGACATCTCTCCCAGTGTTTGGTGATGCAGAAAGATACTTGATGTTCCAATTTATTCTGTTTGAAACATAAAGAAGGAGTATTGAGATTCATGTTAATCAGTCCAATAATAACTCATTTATGACTGCTGTCTTTAGATCAGGAGGGAAATGATCCAGTTCATGTGGGAACCTTCTGTACTAATTATGGACTCAAAACAAATGATAGACAGAGTCTGTCATGACATTGGTTTGTGGAGTGCCTCAAGTTTCCCGTGAAGTCATTCCCGTCAAAGTGTTTTTGGAGACAAAAATGACCATAAATGGGCCAGAGGGTGGAAAAGAAAGGTAATTCCTTCAAAGCTGATTGGATAATCAAGTGAATTTTTTTTCTAACCAAAGCTTTTTTTTTCAAAGGTAGGTCATTGATTAATAGAATTGAATCTAGCTAGTGACATCATAATGACGTGGGAAAATATTTCTGACCTAGTATTTCTTTGAGAAAAATGGCTGTTTATTTGTGTAGGAGACTATTGGGGCCATGCGCTTCACAGGCAGTCTAGAGCAGCAGTCAATTCTGATGCCCAAAGCTATTATGCATTAGTTTCAAGGCTGTTAGCCAAAGGCTGCGTTTACTTTGTTCTTTAATCTCAGTAAAAACAATTCACTACTACAGCAAACAAAAACAAGGCAACCTGATGGGGTCACTATAGGAGAGATCAAGTGATCTCCAAAGTCAGTAAGCCAGATCCTCTTGGGGTCCATTTAAAAACTGTTGAGAAATATCTCTGGGGGTTGCACCAATCAATACAATGTCATCGCCACAGCC
Source organism: Craterocephalus amniculus (assembly GCA_036024015.1). Lineage (NCBI taxonomy): Eukaryota > Metazoa > Chordata > Actinopteri > Atheriniformes > Atherinidae > Craterocephalus > Craterocephalus amniculus. Next base: position 16,049 of record JAVQJG010001811.1, on the reverse strand, counting down.
TGTAACAAATGTCCAGCAAACACACTGGAATGTGTTTGCCCCACAAGAGTTAATGGGCCACATTATTGACTGCTCCCTCTCCGCACCGCTGGGTTAAAAATAAAGGCATCCTATTGATTTTAAGACATCATGGAAAAATGAATCAATGGTGAAAGCTCATTAATGCTTCTGGCCTTCACTGCAAGTTGGGACATTCTCAATCTTTGTTCAGCAAACTTGACAATACCATTACACTGAAGCAAATGACACACCATTTATTATAGTTTGAAACTGCCTCACGCTCAGGCTTTGACTTGCCTGTCTCGGTTTTAATTCATGTTGAACTCCCTTTATTATCCTGAGGATGACATTTTTAAAGCCCCCTTTTATCAACCCCAGAGTTACAGCCCCCCATTTTTAAGACTGACCCACAATTGTTGCGAATTTGAAAGTGTGACGCTGATAGAGCTTAGAGGTTAAAGATGAATCACCTAAACTTGTCAGTCCTTGGAAAATTAGAGCTACAAATAAAAACTACTGTCTTCTAATAGAGTATTTAGGTCTGTGATTCAACATTTACTTGCATCACACAACTGCTATTTAACTTTATCCTACAAATGCAGACATGTTGTTTCAAGGACTTGTGATGATACAATACAAAAGCAGCTTGACCTTATAATGTACTTACAAAAGTGTAGAGGGTCCTGAATAAACTTTTACTCTTACCAAGTTTCTTTAAACATCTTTTTCTTTTTTAAGGATTAGCCATAAATGAAGCTGCACAATAATGCGGTGACAGTTCTAAAGGTGATACAGCACTTAAATTCCTGCTCTCTCGCTTGATTTATGAGGATGCCCTGCAGGGTACGAGGCAGAAGAGACTTCTATTTGGTTTTAAATTAGACTACAGCAGGCTGAATGCGGGCCTCCGTTGGGTTTTAAAACATGTTTCCATGTAGCCAGACCAGGTGAATGTGTCATATCTTCATATCTGTTTTTGCGCTGTGAAAACATTTGTGACCGCTGAACATTCTTCCCCTTTTCCCACAAGATCACATATGCCAGAGAGTTCAGGAGTAAAGTTTTACTTCCTAAGTTGTTTCAAAGCTGAAAAAGGGTGTAATTATGTTGCTGTCATCTGCACTGCTGCCGTCGGGTGCAATGAAAAACTGTTAAATCTGGTGCAACTCTGATTGTTAGGCTGATAATAAAGAAGGAAGTGCAACAGGGTGGGATGATCACATCCTCTTACGACAAAAACACAGGCTGTAAATGTGTTGAAATTGCGCTCAGAGATTTATAAAACTGGAACTTGTCACTTGTGTGGCCAAACATGACTGAAAAGAAATTATTTTAGTTTACATCCTATTCAGCCAGCTTCAACAACCAGCTCCAACCAGCAAAACCATCATAGCCTATGGAACCAGCTAAAAACAGCTACTGTAAAACCGTCAACCAGCTAAGACCACCTCAAACCATCTACCAGCCAGTTTTACCAGCTAAAACAATCTAACAGCTACTTTTACCAGCTAAAACCATCTACCAGCTACTTTTACCAGCTAAAACCATCTAAACCCACCAACTTAAATCAGCTAAAACATTGTAGGCTACCACCTATTACCAGCTAAAACCATTTACTAGCTAAAAACATTTACTAGCTAAAACCATTTACCACCTAGGTTTACCAGCTAAAACTATCTACCAGCTAGTTTTACCAGCTAAAACCATCTAAATCCACCAACTAAAACCAGCTAAAACCATGTACCAGCTAAAACTATCTACCAGCTAGTTTTACCAGCTACAACCATCTAAACCTACCAGCTAAGACCAGCTAAAACTACCTACCAGCTTGTTAAACCAGCTAAAACCATCAACCATCCTAAGCTGGTCTAAGCTGTTTTTTCAGTAGGGTTAGATATGAATATGATCAGAAGATTTTAATCATAGAGAAAAACTTCCATTCACGCAGAGCTGTGCTTGAAATCCATTAAAGCCTATAACAATATGCATAATCTGCATATGAACAGTTTCTTTTAATGCTTTTTCTACAATAGCTAGCTAGCCTTAAGTTATTTACTTTTTTTTTCAGGAGACATTTGGTTTAGAAAATTTATATTCAAGTCTTCGCAGCCAGAAAGGAATTCATCTTGCCAAAGTTTCAGGGTATTCAAGAAAAACACTTCCATCAGACTTGCATGAGCCTGTCATTTGCACTCAGCTGAGCTAATACACTGATCTAGTTTCCTACAGGCAATCTACCGAGGTGTTACCATCAATCACAATTCACAAACATGAATCTGATTAATTCTGGCGGCCACTACAATCTGAGATTTATTTGATTACAGTTAGGACAAATACAGATGTCGGTAGGGTTGGTTTTGCTGTTGTGACAACAATAAAGTCAGCACATTTCTGTTTGTTGACAGCTGCCAACAGACATGACTGCAGGGCTACAGAAACATGCGGTAATATGGACAGCGAAGTTCACATGACTTGAAAGATTTCATGGCATTTTTGCCAGAATAGTAAGTAATGTCTGACTTTATGATTTGTTGTACTATCATTATCTGATCATTTGAGTTTCATGTACAGTAAGACAAGTTGGGCATTTCCTGAAGAGCTGAAACCTCATTCGAAAACTTATGTCACAGAAGCAGCATTCCTTTAGGATGACTTGAGTCTTCATTGTTTTTTTTTTAAACTTATCTACAGAAGACATCTTTTTCAGTTTATGTGTGCAACAAAAAAACAAACAAACTCGGATTAACTCTTCACATTTTCCTTATTGTTTCACCAGCAAAATGTGTAATCATTCAGCCAATGAAAGAGGATGAATGAATATACAAACCTCTTATCCCTCAGTGGTAAACATATTGTTTTGATTAGCATTAGAAAAACTTAGACAATAAGTAATTATCAAACCATAAAGTTGTTAAAATCTCATCAGAAGATTCATCCAATTTGAGGGGTGCTTTAGGTATTCACCAATATAAAGAGGAAATTTCCGTATCTGTGAAGCATTAGAGAAAGCCCTCTGCAAAGCCTTGTGGCCACATATCTATCCTCCCACTGTTTTCAGAAGTAGGCTGGAGTGGAATCTGTGTTATGTAGCTCGGCTCGCCAAGATTCCAACTGAATTTTAGCCTCCAACTGAGCATAAAGAAAGAGGCAGTCACAGCTATCAGAGCATTAACTCCTTAAGATATTAATATTACACAATGTGATCCCATTAAACATGTTATTACAACTTCCTCAAGACATGAGATGACTGGTTTGCAAGCAATCTTTTCTGGTGATTTGAATGAAAAAAAAGTAAAAATAAGAGCAAAACGTATAGAAATATACTAAAATACAAATAATGGCTTGCAAAATTCAAAAACACATTTAATCTGACAGTATGAAAATATAAATTGTGGCCAGAAACAGTGTTACTAGTTTACACCTTAATGACCACAAGTATGACCACTTAATTGCACACAAGAATAACTGTCCAGAACCTCCAAATGAGCCATAAATGAAAGATAAACAACAGTATACTTAGTAAATCAAAACAATAATAAGTAAAGACGAAAGAAATAGCAGACTTTAAATGACTCCAAAACAACTGCAAAAAGGAAAGATGCCAGGAAAGACACAGCCTTAAACTGGCAATGAATACAATGAGAACAATCCCTAGATTAACACAACTTGACCAGATTATTTGAAGAGAAACAGAAATTAAACTAAAATCAAACATATACACTGCAAAGAACAACTGAGACACATGACAGAGTCTGTTTTAATCAGGAGGGTGTTTTTCTTATACCCAGGGTTTATTGGTTTATAATCCATCCATTTATCAGAGGACTGAAACACATGATGAGGTAAGGGGGCAAAAAGTAAGGGGAAAAAAAACTTTGATTTTGTTATTGCAAGGAATTATGATTACTAAATTCACACTCCCAAAGATACCCTTTTGAGTTCATTAAAAAAAACGATTCAATGAATTTCTGTCAGAGTAATGAAGAAGGTTTAAAATTCCTCTAAGCACGGACACACAAAGAAGTGTTCCCGTAAGGCCATTAGCAGAACAATTTACAACTCAATGGACTGATAGTTTTTAAGGCCAGGAAATCAGCCTGGCTCTTCCAGCACTTTTACTCTGTCTGCACTCTGCATGATCATTTGTCTTCATTAGTCTCTTTGCATAAGTCTAACATCCTCACCTATGTGGCTGCAACACTGAGAGAAGTTGGGGTTAGACCATCCAGCCATCTATCTTCATAAGCAGACAAGCTGTCAGCGAGCTCTGCACCGCTGAATCAAACGATGAGCCTGCTCGGAGGCAATCATTAACACAAACTGCTGGCAGCGAGAACACTGTTAGGTCAGGTATCAGTCTCTGCAGCAGTGTGTTTTACTGATGATGTCACCTTGGCAGGCCTGTGCTGCTTTATTGACTATGTGGGTTAACCCTGATCCTGCATCTGAGAACTTTAGCAAACACAAAAAATTTTTAAAAAGTCCCACCAAAGCTGTTTTATAAATATCACCAGCAATTATTATTGGAAAAAAAGAAAAAAAAATGACAGTGTTTGAGCCACATCACTATAAAATCCTCGTGTAACTCCTCTCTGACAGCAGAAGTCTCCTGAGTCCTATCAGTAACAGGCTGCTAAGAGGCTTTACCCCTCCCCTCTTGCCCCTCCCCGGCACAAAGAACTCTCTGTTAGGTCAGGGAGGCATCCCAGGAGTCAGCCAAGACAGGTGGCTATCCCCACAGGGTATGTATGTGGGGGCTTGGAGGCTGAATGTTGGAGTGATCAGACAAGTCAAGACAAAAAGCATGGTGTTATTGCACCGGTGTGGATTTCCAACTCTTGAACGCGCGCTGGACAGGGTAGGGTTATGTAGCTTATTTAATCAGATTTAGCACACAGCAACATTTTCTAACTTCCAGGCAGAATCAGAATCGTTATCTCAGATGACAAACATGTCATGCCTGACCCAAAGACACAAGGGAGCGACATCTTCTCCAATAACTATAAAAAGATTCTCTCAGAGTGCTAATATTCATTTTTGAGCAGTGCCTATAACTCAGAATGATTGAGGTATATGTGCCATGATATCTACACATCAATGCTTCTGAACAGTTACCCTAACCCAAACCCTAACCCTAGTCTGTGTTTTAAAAGGAAAGTGCTGGAAAGATAATTAAGGTGGTGCCATTAAAGCAAAATAATTAGGAAAACCCTCTCACCTAACCCAGATAAAAATCATATAATTCACTCTCAACTTTGGTTAAAAAAAAAATTAAATCTGAACAGGTTCACGCATAAATGTTAGGGAAAATTTCTTCTTCATCTCTTTTTGCCCAACTAATTCAAACCTGCAATAATAAAATGGCCGCAGAGGAGGGCATCTCATTCATACTTAGACAGAAATGGCCCTGTGTTTTCACTGAAGCTCTGGATTTGAATGAGAAGGCTTTAATGCGGTGCCAAGGGAACCTTGCCAATTTTGCATCCTAATCTCCTCGCCGGATATTCGAGGTCCTTTTCCTTTGACACCAACACTCTTCAGTGAAATCTTCACGGTCTTGTTACAGAAGCTTTTGAGATGTGGAGGAGGGTTTTAGTGGTAAGCCTCCAGGTTTGAACTTGAATGGACCTCAGAAGAGCTGAAGGGATAAACACTTACTGCTTTGTGTGTTTGTCAGTATGTACTCTGACATCTAGAAGATTAAAAATGGGAATAAATGGGATGATACAAAGATTAAGGAAAATTGCAGGAATACAGAAAGAATGGGCCTTGACATTCCTCAGACAGGTTACGTAATATCTGCAGGTTCCAATGTGAATGCTGCACTAACAAAGCTGTAGATTGTGGCGACTGCCGGTGCTCCATTGGAGGGATTCCCTTTGCAGGACAGTGATTAGGAGGCACAGGAATTATTCTTTCCCAAGAGGATCACATCTCCTTCACATGGAGGATGATAGTTAATCAGAGAGTGCACACAGAATCGTTGGGAAAATGGGATCTCACAGTGGTGGAAAAGCTGCACAACTATGGTGTGATGACAGACGAAAACATTATTTTTTTTAAAACAGCTTATTGGTGAAAAATAACTTACTGAACCCAAGGCAGCAGTGACCGAACTATGAGATTCCTTAGCAAAGTTCCTTCGAATTAGGGGGAAGAATTACTTGCAGGTAAACAGAAGAAAGTTTCTTTTGGAACTGAACCACAGGTAAAGCAAACAAATACGTCCGTTACAATGACAGAGTAACTCGATCCTGGAATTTCCTTCCAAAACCTCAAGCTAAAATCCAGCAAATTAGCCAAAAAATCCAAACTAATTTGCAGAGATCAAAGTTTCATGACCTCTTTAGGTCAAACAGTTGTAACGGTTTCCTGCCGACCCTAAGCTGCCCTCATCTGAACTGAATGGGCGTCTGGGGAATTACAAAGTGTTCATCCACAGGGAATCATTTTGAAGGAAAAATGTGTTTGCCAACCGAGGCTCTGCTCTTTTGATGACACAGGGTCAACTTGTGTCAGGAAACTCTTGAAAATATTCTTGAACCCTTGGCCTGCTGCTAGGAGGGCTTTCTATCTACACTGGTTTGCAGGGAAATAATTAATGTGGAGATATCTAAAAACGTCATCGTCCATTTATCCAAGTTTCACACAACAAATTAAAATCATTGATAAATTTGTCAATGGAAAACTGTGCATTGAAAACTTAATAATTACAACTGCATAAACTTCAAAGTAAAAAGATGTCTTTCTGTCTCCTTTATGACTCACAACATGGCTGTCGAAGCGCAGAACAAAAAGTTCAGAAGCTCTGCCAGGGTCAGCACCCTCTGTAGAAGTCTCTTTGAATCCTCACGAAAAGGCTTCCTGGCCTGGACAGAGAGAGAAAGGGGAGAGAAAACGGGAGGGGATCAAATAGGATAGAGGCTTGTTTTGTTCTCCTCTCCATATCTGCTGAAGGTTCCCGGCTGATGTAGCCTGATGTTTAATCTCAGCTGGCTCAACAGCTCAGACTGTGGTCATGAAAAGCCACTCCATCCAAAGATGCATCAAAAGCAGATGGGATGTCAGAGGCCAACTCAACACATAGCGGGATAAAAGAGCAGAAAAGCAGGCTGAAATTCAGTCACTTTAGTGTCTTTAGTCTGCACCTTGATGTCTTTATCTCCACCAGTTGCAAAGGAAACACAGACTTAAGGGGAAAGGTTACAGTCTCATGACTAATGATGAATAATTAGCCAATCCTTAGTTCCAGGCACAAAGAGTTTTCAAGAGGAATTTCAGTGACTGGAAACATCATAATAGTTATGACACATGTTGACATTAGCGGTGGTCACAGTGTAAAACTGGCTCCACCAGTTTGTGTCTTCAGAAATGAACATTTCTCAATCGGCAGTTTAATATATCTGCAGACTGATCAGATTTAGCTCCATGTTTTGGTACTTGTTGTGTTTTACTGATACCAGGATAACACAACCAGGTGTTACTAAGTTTATGTGAGGCCTTTTCTGACGTGGCGGTTGTCAGACTACAAGTGATTTACAATATGACGAAACACATAAAGAATGTTAAGAAAGTGTGTTTTGAGAAAGCTGGCCCAATAGCTCTGGTAGCAATCTGGTCCCAACAACTGTTACCGCTTTTTCAGTCTGACTGGGGACTTTTCTTTAATGTGAAGCCACATCTGCAAACAGAAACAGATTAAATTCTTTACTTACAATCCTTTTACTCAACATGAAGGAATATGACATTTTCCTGCAGACCGTTGTTGATCCTAGTGTCTGATAATATTGACTCTTTGCTAATCAGATTGGATTGTATGTGAGATGTTACAGTCAGTGATTATGTGATTCAGGAAAGGGAGCAAAACAAAAACAGCTGTGAGCCATGCCTATAGTTTTGCCCTTGGTGAAATTGAACATGAACATCCAGGCAGTAGTGGTTCAGATGGGAGAGCAGGTCATCAAATAACCCGAAGGTTTGAATCCCGCTCTTGCCTGTCAACTGTCATCGTGCTCTCGGGCAAGAAACTTTACCCTTCTTTCCTCCGGTGTTGGCATCACCAGTGTACTCATTTGTAAGTCGCTTTGGATAAAAGTGTCTGCTAAACTACGGTGCTGTTGGAACCAAATACCAAAAACAATGCTTTAAAACTCCAGAAGTTTGCAGACGTTATTGTTTTTTTTTTTTTTTTTTTAGAGAGAGCCTCACTGGTGAAAAAAAGCAGTGAAATTGGCAACTGTTCTGCAATAGTCTTATGTGTTCATCTTACACAACACCTGGGAACAAACATGTTTATAATTATGTTATTTGTCATCTGCTAAATTAGAAATATAGCCTGTTCAATTATTTTTTCTAAAATATAATTTATTTTCTATTTCTATTTTCTATTTTTCTATATTATTCTTTTTATAGTATCAAATTTTTAGTTTTTGGAATTACAACAATGAAAAAAAACATTAACCCCATGTGTGAAAAAGAAAGAGGGAAAAATGCAATACAGCCCAAAAAAAAAGGTGTGCAGCAGCTGCTAAGGAGCCTGTGGAGAACATCCAGGTTGCTGTAGAATGAAAACCAAAATATCCACCAGTGCCCTGGAAAAACCTTGTTTTTGAGTAACGCATCCTGCGTAGGACCATGTACTGAATCAACCTGAGGACACTGCCTCTTTCCAGAGCATCTCAGATACAAATTCAACAGATTCAGATTCATTCAACAGATACAGATTCAAATCTCCAGCCCAGATGGAGTCAGAGAAGCCCTCAGTAGTAAAACAGCCCACAAATTTTGATATGATCCGTATGGGGGAAGCAAAAGGTTCTCGATAAAAAGGTGTGTCTGATGGAGGACGGATTAAGATGTGGGCACCTTTCTTTAACTCTGTCTGACTTGAAGGCAACAAATAAATGTGTATTAGGGAGCTTGTAAGGTTCTGAGCAGTGTAAATAATGTGGAATGACCATTGATGAACAGATCAGAGAAAGATCTGATTCCCATTCAGACAATAAATGCAGCATCCTGTTGGCCACAAGTAAATATAAGGTTTTGGCAAACAGGAGTCTGTATTGAAACACGGGGACCCTGACATACTGGTTTTATCTGGTTGTGGATCAGTAGGGAGTTCTGTAACATACAATTATGTTGTTTTGGTGGATATTGAAGACAAAAGATTATTTTTTCCCCACAGTAGCATCTTCCAACTGCATTCCTGAGGGATTTTCCTCTACTTCTGCATTTCCAGCAGGCGAGAGCCCTCACATCGCCTGCCCATTAACAGCATATGAAAACTGGCAGACTAAAGCTACCTTCTTTAGAGGGTTTCTGTAGGTTAGCTCTCGGTATCCAGTGATATTTGTGCCCCCAAATAAATGACATTATTATTGAGGTAACTTTTTAGAAGAAAGATATACTCAAATATATTGGTAACTTGTGAAATAATCGCAAAAAATCAGAGGTTGACCATAGCAATCACCTGACCTATTACAAAGAAGGGCAGCAACTTCCAGCACTAAGTATCAGGTTTAAGGTCTAACTTTTTCCTTCTCATACTGATTTAAAAAAAAGTATCCATGCCTTTAGTAAGGCTTTTTTTCCGTTATACCTTGTAAAAATGGTCACACAATCTGTAGGCTTATTCAGATTTAATTTGTTTGATCCTGTGAAACCTCCAAAAAGAAATGGTCCCGAGGAAGTCACATGTTTTTTTTCAATCTTTATGGCTGGATCTACATCTGATATATAACACAGTAATTATTTTGTGTTTTGGTGATTACATATAATTGCAAATTATGGTCGGAATGCACCCCGACCGGCCTGTCGGGCAACATGTCCTCAGCCAGTCCGCTTTCTGTATTTGGCTTTCTCAGATGTTCACTTTGAAATGTTTGCAGAAGCTTCCACAGGGTGTTTCACTAAATCTCAGCGGAGTCGTTTAAGACAGTTGAGGCAGCCATTGTTAACCTCTAATATTTGCACTCAAGCAAAGAGTTTCTAGTGTCTCCCATTATAGTCAAATACGCTGGTTCCCAAGAGCAACAGGACTTCATGAGGCTCTTTAAAAGGGACTCAGATTCACAGTTGGGCAGGCAGCCAGCACTCCTACCTCAAGACTATCTTCTCAAAACTGATGTGAAATCATAGAGGACTTCCACTGACCTAATGATCTGATGAGAATTATGTATCTATTCTGGAGCTGAAGGCTTCTGTAGAAACTTAAAATAATACATCAGAGTTGAGCTGACGTTGATGTTCACTAAGTATTTTTTTTAGATGAGATTCATTATGTGGGCCAGAGTTAAACCACATAAGGCTCCATAACCTCTGGACAGTCAGCCCATCATGCCTGGGGATGTTATATGATTGATAGGGTGTCATCGCAGACTTTTATCTTAATGTCAGTGATGCTGAGCACGACATATCTGTTTAAAATAACCAAGATGTTTTTAGAAGTGTTTATGAAACAACTCTGAACTTTGAAACAAACCACGCTTGTATAGAAAGATGTTAATTAAAACTGAATAGAGTAAAGCCGCAGTTATACTGTTTCTATCTATGGTTTTCTGTCTGAGGGCTCCACTTTGTCCCTGGCTTGTTTGATCCCCCCCCGAACCCCACTGGAACGATCCATATCCTGTATCCTCATTGAGTAGCATGATGAAAGTCTCTCAGATACCATAGTATCAGTTTTCCTTCATCATCCGGCACAGGTCCAGCTCCAGTGTCTAATTTGCTAATGGATCCCTGCTGGAAGCCACCACTGGTCGCTCAAATGAAGTGACCGAGGATTTACTAAGGGAATGAATAAATCATTGTTTTGTACTCTGCTCCTGAACTCAGGGGCAGTGGCTGAATTTCCTTTTGTTTGCTCTCGAAGAAGGCTGGATGTCATTCACCTTCTGAGCGGGGTGACTATACAGTAACTAACAAGATACAGACGTGGGTTAACTTTGATTGGCTGTGATGTAAATGGGAAGGTTTTATTTTTGTACAGGGTAAATGATAGTAATAATCGCTCGTATTCGGTTTCTCCTTGGAATGAGGAAACATTGAAGTTCGAAGCCGATGACAAACATCCATGTGAATTTTCCCCAATGTGACTTACTGCTTCGTTGACAGACACCACTTGTCTCCACCGCAAAGCTCTTGTCAGCAATGTCTTTTCCCTTGTATGTAGGAAATATACATTTAAAGCAGCTCCTGTTCCTGTGTAGTGTACCATGTAGCTCTCAGGAATTTTGACTCAGACCTATTACAACATAAACTCACAGAACCTGTTCTGTCTGTCCAATTATTTCAAGGCCACTAGCTCCAGTCTCAACATTTACCTCCAAGCGATGTCAGTCGGTGCATAGCTACATTTGTTTGGACATGACATTTGGGGAAGTAAAGAGAAGTTTTTTGTGGTTCTAATTGAAGTGTTGACAAGGCGGTCATGCTGCCATTCGCAGGGCTGTTTTTTTGGTTTAGTGCTCTGGTTCAGCTTGACAGGGGGCTTAAGCTTTGCAAAGCCTCTGAGAGGTGGAGATAAGGAAGAGAGGCATAAAACCAAATAAAGCTGCTTTGCTCTTGGAGTGAGACAAAATTGCAAGTATGCTTAACATGCCCGGATAAAGTGATTACATCTGTCTGGACCGAGTGTAACAATAAAAAAAAATGTAACATTTCAAATTAAACAGGGAGACTTTTGCATATGTGGAAATCACCCACAAAAATCCTTCATCCATGACTTCAGGAACGCCGTTTCCAAATAAGGAGAGGCTCCGACGCAAGGCAGCTCTATGGGTGAAATAAATAATTGATGATTGATCTAACAAAGCAGCATTTCCACAACAGATCCCAGTCTAAAAAACAACCAAAGTACCATGACCCAAGGTCTCTTATGCATCTACCAGAGGTTGAGGTTCTCCTATTTCCTATAATGACTTTCCCAATTGTACTCCTTCTGGAAATTTAATTATCACATGAAAGATAAGAGGCAAGTGAGATACAATACAAATGAGAATACCATAAGAGACAGCTCAAGCTTTGTGCATGGTTGGCATTTCAAGCCCAGCTCAGCTCTGTCCTGCTATTTATGGGATGATTAGTTACATACAGTCCTGTCATTTCTCTCAGACCATATACACTCATAGGCTTTTACTAACATGTCACTACCTTTGAAAATGCTAGGAGTGTAACCCAAATGTCATGGCAAAGGCTGGCCAGTCCTTCAAGTCATAGAAATTTCAAAAGGTGCAAATAAAGAGCCAAATTTAGACTTTAGAAGAAGTGGATGAAAGGGAATACAGGCCTTTTACCACGCCACATTACACAGGGCATCACAAGTCTGACTCCATTAGCAAGTGGTGATGATTCACTTGATTTCTTTTCTGAAATTTACTGAAAAAAAAGGAAGCAACATAATGCTCATTGTGTTCCATCTCATTAAGATCATTGCAAAATGAAATCTGAGTCTCCAAAAATTGGTGACAACACAGAAATGGCCTTTTACTGGAGGAAAAATCGCAATATATTATTTAATTTCCACAACAACGTTACTTGCAATCAGTATTTGTTTTTTCTTCCTTTCAAAAGCAGACATGATGAAATACAAGTAAAACTCCACATGAAGAGTTTAAAGCTAAAAACAAACACATTCCTGTACAGCTCTTTTGAAAACTTTTTAACAGCACAGAATTAAAACATGCGCCCCCAAAGCAAAGCATGTGTTTAACATATCACCCCCCCACCCCCACCACATCAACAAATTTCCCATCTGGTGCTAGCGCAGTTTGGCCTCAGGCCCAAAGGATCTCCAAGATAATCATATTTCTTTGGTTTTTCAGTCAAACATCTGTGCTTTGAATGTGCAACTAATCTCTTGTGCTGTACCTTCTACTAATGTTGACTAGCTATAGCTTATGGGCTTCTATTACTAATAATAATCAAATCAATTTTAAAAAAAGGTAGCACTTAAAATTTGGCATGGGGAGGGGGAACAAAAAACAAATTGCACTTGATGTGACACTTTAATCACTTTACAACTTGCAATGGTTTAACCTCTTGAATCACTCAGCATGAAATGTCCAATTTTCCAAATGGCTACAAATCCTATTCTGCTGCTTTGCTCGGATCAGATGACTGTTGTTGACCCATCTCCAGCAACGGGTTGATTTTTCCACCGATGGAGAGGAAAAGATTTCTGCTGATGTTACCACATTTGTTCACCCCGTCTTCATTACTTTTAGAATAAAAAGAATGGAAGTTGAAACCACTGAGGTATTAGATACAGTAACAAAGCACTTTTTTAAAATTTCATGAAACAACATGTCTGAAGAAGGGCAGCTGCCTCAAACATCACACAATTAAAAATCCTTGTGGAGCAGTTTCTGGTGTGGGAACTTCATTTCTTCCATTGAACTGCATGGTAAAATAAGGAAATGATTGGTACCGAGATGTTTCTCTTTTAAGTGGTGTTACATATAATAGCAATGGCTAGAGATGCTATCTCCAATCCAAATGGGACAAATGGTTTCAGGGTGAAAGCAACTCGCTGTCAGAGATCTTGGCTGTTGCTAAAATCTGAGAAGAGTACACGTTTGGGACAGAAAAATAAACTGAGTTAAAAGTGAAAGAACCATTTCCAGACTCTTCACAAAATCCATATCTCAGTAGTGTCTAAACCCACTTTGATTAGCTTTTCACTATTATCCGAAGCAGTAGTATTCATCCGATTCCACTCGGAGTTTCAGAGGGGATTTGGAGAAGGCATCGCCATCGATTACAGTTTTATCCACAAAACAATCGAGATCCGTAGGCGATGGGTCATCCGGGATGTCTTCTGCTAGAGTGTCCAGGTAACTGCCCACAGAGAGACCATCCAGCCCATCGCTGTTTGCATCGTTCAGACTGTTGAAGCTGCCTCGCAGCGAGGCGCCATCCTGGCTGTCAGACAGGCTGTAAAGGCTGCCTGTCAGGCTCCCCTCTTGGCTGGCAATGCCTCCTTTGTCTTCTATCATCCAACGGATGGACTCAATGCCCTCGTTGATTGACATAAGCTGCTGCATCAGCTTCACATCGATGGCTCGTAGATTTGCCTGTGGTGGAGATAAAAGATCAGTATAAAAATCAGGAATATGATTAATTGACAGATTTTTAAAAAACGGCTGATAAATTGAGATAAGTCAAACTTTAACCTTTCAAAATGTGTCAGTACTACCATAAAATCTTGTCCAGATAAAAGCTTTACAACCAGACACGAGGATCGATACGGTATAAATCTAACATCATCATTATTCCTAACTAATGTCAGTATATTCCAGGTGTCAACTTGCAGGCGCTAGAGTTAACAGGAAAGCAGGTGGTTGGCTTCCAAGTCCAAGAATTCCATAGAAAGGGTAAAGCAATGGTGAAAGATAAGATCAGATTGCTCAGAGTCCATGTGCAAAGCAGCTGAGTTGATGTACAACAACGAAGCCGTTGGAAAGGTTCTAGCAAAGCAAATACAGAAACGTACTCTAATTATCTCAGCAGATGCCAAAAATAAATCTGAATCTTTTAGTTTTTGGACAGAGAAGTACTCAGCTGAATTTATTGATGCATTACTTACAGCACAGATTTATAAGTAGTGGAAAATTACTGACATGTTAAATTATGAAACCTTTAAGATGCTGACCTGGCTGTCACCATCTTAATGTTCTTTGAGTGAGAGGTGATCATTAGGAGTTGGAAGGTGAAATTTGAAAATCATTTGTGCAAAAGTAAGTATTTCTGAAGTATTTCTATTTAACTATGACATGAAAAGAACTACCAACACAGGGATCAAACAGATTGGTTTAGTCAAGGACAAACTTTGGGCTTCCATACACTGAACCAACGTAATGAGCGACTGCTGACTTAGGTCAAACAAAAAGTACATGAACACAACGTTTAGATGACCAGGATGTTTAGATACCAGGATGTAAAACCTGCACCTCTGCAAGAAGACTTAGCTTTCCTGTGAAGTGATAGGTAGTATGTCTGTTATATAAAAAGAGAAATTGGAAGACAAAGATAAAACTAAAACTAAATAAAGAATAGTAAGCGTGTGTCATATGTTAAGTTAGCTGTTAGCTTTCTTGTTGTCACTGCTGCTTCCCTGATAACTCGCTGAACAGCCAATTAAACAGCTCTCTCACCAACTGACCCAACAGCCTCTCAATATGATGAATTGGAAGTAAAAAGTGATGATGGACACTGACAGTGCCAGTTATCCATCACACCCCATAAATACAAGACTGATGTGCCTGATGACTGATTTTCAGTTTGGTGTGTGAGAGCTGAAAAAATGTTTTTATAGGGCTGGGACGACGCGTCGACGTAATCGACATCATCGATGACGTAAATACGTCGACGCAAATTTTACACACCGACGCATCGTGAATGACGTCATATCAAAGATGGCGGCATCCGAGGGAAACGCGGTCGCTACTAAAGCAACAGAAACACCCAAAAAAGTCGCACTAAGTCTCCAAAGTCTGGGGACATTTATCACGGTTTCTATACTGTCAGCGCCACAGCCTTAATAATGATAGTTATATTGTTTGCAGCGTCCTGTAGAGTAGCAGCGACCGTTAGTAGCCAAAGGTTAGCTGCTTAGCGAAATAGCTAATGGTTGCTAAATAGCTAACTGATCATCTCACACCGCTCCGGGTGTGAGATGATGCGCTGCTGAGGACACAAATTAACCTTGGAGCAGCCGAGATGCGGCACACACGGACGTCATTTGAGTTGACCATAAGTTTAAAGATGTCATGAACTTCATAAATGAAGGTGAAACATTTTTAGGTGGATTCAATAACACTGTTACACATCAAACCAGGTACATTGCCAAAATAAGCATATTATAATGTAATTAAGACAAATTTCGGTATTTTATATGGATATAATATAATTTCTATTATATTATTATTAATACATGTTATTTCCCAATAATATTTAGATTATTTGAAAATTAATTGTTAATTTCATAGATTGATAGATTTCTTGTACTGCATCTTTTTGTTGAAAATAATCAATAGACTAATCGATTAATC
>JAVQJG010001809.1:0-13041 GCA_036024015.1 Craterocephalus amniculus | reverse complement strand
ACCAGTGGGTTGAAAGGTATGAGCCGGCTTATAGTTTCTTAAATTTTTTTTCTAGATTTTTTTTGTTGTGCTCCCAAAATCTCGCTAATATTGTAGAGATTAGGTGTGTGCTCACATGTAACCTGTCACCTGTCTTTGCTGAGAGATCGGCTTTGGTTCATGTTTCCTCCACATATCTCCACACCATCTTTATGTTCCTTCCTCTTCATTTTTGCCATCCTTTTTCTGTACTCCTTGTGAAAGCCATTCAGATTATTTTAGTTTCACTTTCTCAAACACCGGAAGGGAATAACATCTGATATGAGATGCAAACAATATAAGAATCTTATCTTGTTCCTTTAAGATATTACATATTGAAATAAATTAAAGTTGGTTGGGTCGTGAATTCCTTTGAAACTCAAAAAAATCATTATTCTGAATGTGTTTTCTACGCCTCACCTTTCTTCCACCCTCCTCTCACTCACCTTCTGCTCTGTCTTCACCATGAAACCTTCAACAGATGAGAAAAGAGCACAAAGACAGAAACGTTCATCGGGTTTGTCAGCTTCAGCTCCTCACCGTGGTGGAGAAGCTGGTGGCTGTGATGTTACAGAAGGTGTTGTCTAGCATGTCTGGCATATTTAGGATAGGATACCCACCCAGCCATGACCCTGCTGCATGCATGAGTGTGTGTTTAGAGTGTATTTAAGTAGCTGGTATGCAGTATTTCTGTGTAACGTGTGCATCTAGGGTTTCTGCCTGGGCCTGGCTGCCGGGAAGGACACCATGTCCCATGCGGCCGCTGCTTCTTCCTCCCTCTCTGATGCCTTAGCATGCAATAAGATCCCCTTTCAGTCCAAACACACACACTCTACGCACTGTATGGTGCAGTATGTTTAATCCCAGTTGCTGTGGCAACAGTAACACACCAATCAGCTGCCGTCGGTCCAGTCTATGCGACAGGTGCTTCCTCATCAAGTCTCATTTTAAGTTCGATGAAGCACATGTGTGAGCCATAAGCTGTTAGTAATTACAATCAGGTCTTATTTTTTTCTTGCAGGTTAGTGTTTAGAAAAATTTAAGATTGAAACATGAGTTTCACAAACTCGCTCATTTAGAAAAATCTTTTGGCGCATTTAGGCAACATTTGTGGCGAGTGAGGGGAAGCAGCTGACTTGGAGTTTTAAAAAAAGCCCAGAAGTTCATGTATGAACTTTTTTCATTTTAATTTAGTTGTGTGACATGTGAAGAACTCAAGTTCTTAACAAGTTTCTTTCATCATGACAGCCCAGAACGCAGTAACCGTGTGTAGGAGGGATGATATCCGCTAGACTCCAGATATAGTTGGACAACAATTAACCACCTGATGAATCTAGTTGTATTTCATTCTCAGATTATGTGACAGTTTTACACACCGGGTTAAAGGGATTTTTTTCCCCCCGTTTTATTTATTTATTTATTTTTAAGGGTTAAAGGGCATCTCCTCAGTTGTTCTGGATGTGTGACTCAGGTTACCAGGAACTGAGCTGAACTCAGGGATTGAGTAAATTTAGCTAAAACTGAAAGTCATGTTGGGTTTGATACCAAAATATTTCATTTTCGACAGGCAGGTTCTACATAACACTCGCTTTTTTCCCTAATTAACGTTTCCAAGTAAGTTAATGAAATTGAGATGTGTGCAGACATCAAACTTTATAAAAAGGATTTTAATTTCTTCTTAAATTACTCCCTGCTTATGTCTTGCCTTGCTGGTGTAACTGTTCATCGCCTAGCTAAGGAAACCAATCAGTTGCTCTAATTACTGCTTCACATTTTAGGCTAATTAGGTCACACAAAAATTAATAAATTATTCAAATATGCATTAAAAGGAAATCAAAACTGAACATGGTTTGTTTAGTTTTGGCCTGTAAGGACATTTTGCTAACATTGTTGCTGCCTGGGGAGAAAAAATGAAATACTTATAAATGAATGAACACATAATATACACTGGTCACTTTATTAGGTACAGCTCGCTAGTACAGGGTGAACCCTGTTTTTGACTTGTTTTTGACATAATTAATCGATAATTGATTAATCCATAGTTAAGATTTTAGTCTATTACATTATCTTTTAATCAATTAATCGAATGCATCTTTAGACTGGTGCTGAAATTGTAAGTAAGCTCATATTTTCCAGTGTAACCACTGAAAGAATCCTATTTAACTACCACAAGATTTGTTCATCTTGCAATGATAATCTAAATAAGGAAACAAACTAGTTTTTTTCCACCTTACTGCATTATATATTGCAAATATTTGATTTTAACATTAATGATTAATTGATAATCAATCATTAATTCTCCTGACAATCGATTAGGACAATTTAACTGAATGCCCATGCCATGTTCAGAGTCACTTGAATCCCTTTTCTACCCCGTTCGGATGCATACTTTGAACTTAAAGTTATCTTGACCAATGCATGGCTGCATTTGATTGGTTGATCAGCTAATTGCGTGAACAATTAAACGGAGCAGTGAATGATCCTCAGCCTGGAAGTGGTCAGAGGGTGTACGGTACATCAGGCTCTTTCTGTTTACTCTCATTTTTAACAAGTTCAGTTTGGATTTGAATAAGGTTTGCATCCCCGTCCATCTCCATCCTGGGACAGACTTCGGCCCTATATGACCTTCAGACGGTGAAGTGGGTGTAGCTAATTGTGTGGCATTCATGAAGTGACAGACTCAGCTAAAATCTGAGGAGCAGATCATCTCTGGATGTGCTGCAAGAGATAAAATGTCCTGTTTAGACTGTGCACGGAGCTAAATATTCATCTTCCCCCAAAGTTTTGCCTGGGAAAATATGATGATGTTGCTTTTTTTAAAACAAAACTATTGCTCCCTCTGGCTAATATCTGTCTCCATTGAGTGACATTTTTTTATTTCCTGGAAGGTGACGGATGTGCAGCCTGTCCAAGGGAGGGGAAAAAAAACGCTAAACTTTCCTTTTTGTCCGTCCAACTGTCTCAGTCAAGACTCACTCACCAAACTGCAGCTGAGGATCTGTCTGAGTGTCTCTGGAGGATCACGTTTTTCCTTAGTGAGTCATATAGGGAGAGAAAGAGAGAAAGGGATCCTCGCAGTGACACAAACAGGCATGGACATGAGGATTTGGACTTTGCAAGAACCCCAGGAGACGTGCAAATTAAGGTCGTTTCAGCTCTGTGGCACAACATTCCCGCACTGGGAGAAGGTAGAAGCTGCATGAGGCCTTTCGCGTTCTGGCCCGGGTGGCGTTGAGCACGACGAGCGCATATGGGGTCATGTTTAGATGGCAGATTAGAGAATAATAAAAACAGCGTGCGTTTAATCACAAACACATACGTGAATGCGTTGCAACATCTACATAATACGACACTTATTAAAAACATATTTCCCTGAAATTTTCCATGATTCCTAACCATGGCAGCTGTGATAGATGCTTATCTCTGATTGGCTGGGACAGAATGGTTACCAGAACAGCTCAAACAATCCTAAATTAAACCTTGCTGCAGATATTGACAGCCTATATTCAGCAAATATAGATTTATTATAAGTCCTGAAACTTTTCGTAGTTCCCGGGTGATTCTCTTAATCACAATCATCTTGTCTTGTTGACTTAAAGAGGAGGTGCTTATTGCTTCCGTGCATTACTTTAAATTAATGATTTTCTTTTTTAAAGGTTGAGGTTAAATTTGTTGACGTTTTACTGATGTTTAAGTCATTTTTCTAATGATGTTAAATCCGTCTGTGTACAACTTAAACAATCACCATAAAGTAATGTGTTCTGACAGAACGCCATGCTGCTCCATCGTAAATGGTTCCCATCAGGCTGCTGTAGCTCCTTCTTTAAACTATAAGACTCCATCTAAAATCATCTGCGGTTCCTGTCTGTAAGTTGGTTATATGGTCCTCATTAGGATGCTTAGAAATGGTTTAAAACAATCAAAATTAAGATTATAAAAGATAAGATAAATGAACCTTCACCCTGCAAATAAAAACACCAGGGTGTTTTTTAAATCCATGTGTTAAGGCTTTAGGAGTCATTTGATTTATGGGCATAACTTTCAGCTCATGAGCCCAGTGGTCTATGGAGCAGTTTTATGAAAATCAGTGAAACATTCAGGAAGTAAAATATTAACTGAGCTGTCAGAGCAACAGAAAACACCGAGGCACTGGTGTGATGTTAAAGTCTGAATGCAGGGGCTCTCACATGTCCCGTCTATGGTCAATAACCACCAAAAGACATGCAGACTGCCTCTGACACATTAACACAGACAAAGAATACCAGCTGTATGTGCCCCACAACAAGAAAATATGTCCATACACTCGTGCTCCATGGCTTCCTCCGCCCATCATCACATCAACCCACAACATATTACACACGTTTGTCACTGATGATGTGATGACAAACGTTCAGAAGGAGCTTTTAACACTTTTTTTTCTGGCCAAGTCTACAAAGTCCTTTCACCTTTCTGTTCTACACTCACTCACAAATAGTTAGACTAAGGCAGGGATGTCCAATATCCGTCCTCAAGGGCAGCCTTGCAGGTTATCGATGTTTCACCGCTCTAACACGCCAGATTCAAATAAAACGGATCCTCTCAAACGCTTCTTGTCTAGTTCATCGAAAAGTCTGTTGACGAGTTTTTAATCAGAGTCGGGTTTGCTGCAGTAGGAAACATCTAAAACTTGCAGAGCAGTAGCCCAGATGGACTGAAACTACACATGCCTGAGCTTAGAAACTAATATCACGTGGGTGACATGAGAGTTATGAAGATGGTTGAACTTTTCAAAATATATGGCAACGGTTGGAATTGGTGATTTATGCACTTATTTCAGATTAAATAGTTTGTGAAATCAAAGTTGCTAGATTGTAATTGGAGTACTATGAAAAGGGATTAATAAATTATACATAATTAAGGACATTGGCCATAGCTCATGGATAGTGAAATAAAAGTTAGATCAAAGTAAAAACAGACTAAAATAGACTGGGTAGTTTATAGAAAATTCACTTACAGGGAAAATCTCAAGTAATCTGGAGCCAAATCCAGTGAGTGAAGAGGAAGAGATGGAGGAAGATCCTGGTAGGCGAAGAGTGATGTCAGGAAGTTGTAAATGGTGCAAGTCACAGTTTGTCGTGTTTTCTTACACTAATAAAAAGCAGCTGTATCACTTTGCAGACTGAAATATATCAGTTTTTAAACAGGCTGCTTCTTCGGTGGTGGGTGAGGTTTATGTGACACTAATAGATGCAGAGGGGACTGATAACCCGATGAGAGGCAGCAGGAAGTGGGTGGATATTGTACTGAAACTGCTTTAACCTTCATCTCTTCCGACTGGAGTGCACTGTTGAAAATGTCAGAACAGAAGAGGTGCATCAATAAGTAAGACAAACATGAAATTTGCTCTCAGTGCACTGCTGTCCGTACAGAAGCAACACTCCGATGCACTCCGCTTCATAGCAAACCTGACAATCCCGTGTAGCATCAAACTAAAAAAAAGCCCATTAGTCATGTGCCGTGATGCGCCGTTAGTTTATGAGCGGCATCTGTTGATGCAGTGCCAGTCTTGTGTTTCAAACATGCGGAAATCAGATCTGACTTCTCATCTTGGTTTGGAGGGAGCAGTTTCATGTGGTGACTGCAAAGTAACCTGAAGATCACCGATTGGAAGGAGTGAACAGGAATAAGAAGTTGTGGCAGAAATAGCCTTACATTTGTTGGAATCGGTGCAGCAGTTTGGTTTTACAACACAGAGCCAGCAGTGGGAAGTGTATGATGTGAGGTCTGCTACCGCTAATGGTATGCTAGTGAGTTTATACTCATTAATAAAGGCTTACTGTTTTACTCTGCAGAGGCAGAACATTCAATTCAGATTGAACCTGAGGGTAAAATATTTGTTTGAGCTTTCTAGAAACAATCCTGCTGTAGTATAGATCCAAAATCACTCAAACTAAACTTAGAGCTGAAGAACAATTACTATACTTTGAGAAGACAGGTTGTGCAGTCTGCCGTGGGAGTGGGAGATGTGGACACCAGAACAGCTGGGATTATGGTTTTTCCTGCTCTGACATGACTCCCTTGTTTTTGCAAACAAGCCTTGAAAGTGCTGCAGAACATTGAAAAGTTGCTTCAAATCCAATTTCAATTCAGCACATTCAGAAATTGGATTTTTCTGAGAATGAAGGCTGCAGAAACCTTCATGTCTCCTGTTTCATAAGATGAGATTGAAGGCTTTGTTATTTAGCAGTGAATTGCTATTTTTCTGTACATTTTTCTTGGCCTGAGGCAACCCTGCCACCCTCCCTCCGATTACAATAAAAAGGTATATGAAATTACACTTTTCAGCGCTCTTGAACTCAGCTGCAACATGCAATCAAAAAGAATATAAAATAATAAATCCTAGTTTATCCTTTGCTACACTGCATACAGTATAGCTGCTTTTGGATAAAGGTATCAGATTACACATAGAAGGATTTTTTTTCTTTGTTTTTAACAGATTCGATTTTTTTAAAATGTTTTTTTAAAGTACATTTTCATCATCTCTGAAATCCTGATATTTAGCTTCATTAATTTCCTGTATTTCACTTTCTGGTGCCCCAAATAAGGATCCGCTCACAGTATCTCTTACACTGTTACCTCAGTTCCTACGTCAGGATCTATTTAGTATTTTAAGTGCCTTTACATGTGGCAGAATGAAGTTTGGAAATGTAATTATGGAAGCAGCTGATAGATTTATGTGTGGCGGACCTGCAGCGTCCAGCTGCTGGAGCTTTCTGTGTTGTGTTTTAACAAAGTACAGCTTCATTGGCTGTCAGTCCAAGAGATGCGAGAGTCCCTGCTGGTTAAGCAACATTGATCATGGCTGCTGATGACCATGAGTGGACCATTAGTTAAACCAGTTTAACCAGTTATTTAACACCTGATGTCACACAACCTTTGTTTATAATATTACTTTCTATGTAGTTATTCTATGAATCATTTTATTTGTTTATATTCACTCTTATTTATTGATTTATTTATATTTATTATTATTCTTTGTCTATTTATTGTTATTCATTTATTAAATATAAAAATGTTTTTTATTTTGTTCCATTCTTTTCCTTTTGTTATTTTTCTCCCTGATTTTACCCCTGTATTTATTTATTTGTGTTAAAAAAATTGTAATAAATTTTCGCATTACAGAGTTAAACCAGTGCACAAGAGACGCAAACTCACACTAATGCTTTTTTCCTAATTCCTAATCCTTTTCAGGCATCTTTGGGCTGTTAAAAAAGTGAAAACTAATGAAAAAACAAACAAACGTTCAAGCCATTAATGATCTCAGAAGCTGTTCTGGATTCTTTCATTTTCCCTGAAGGATGAACGATGCAGACCTTATGTTTATGCTCCTTTTGGGATGAATTGCTCTTTGGTTTCCAGAACCATCATCAGGTCAAATTTTCTGTTTGTTTATAGTTTATAAACATCAGCTGCAGCAGTCTTTGGCATTTAGTGCTAACTTGCATTCTATCTTTATGTACAAACACAGAAAACACTGGACATGTTTTAGTTACAAACACAGAATGCCTGAAGGGAAAATTGTTGCTCTAAAACTGCACTGGGAATGTCATCACAGCAGCAGCAGCAGCGGTGAAGCTGATGTGCCCGCAGTCATCAGGTCCAACGTGTCTACACTCAAACTAGCCTCCACAGTGACACCAAAATAGATTCCAGTTGACTTGTTGTTCTTGGCGCAGATGAAGTGATTGTGAATCTGCTATCACAGCACCACACCAGACCTGCAGCCCCCCCAGCCTTTGCCAGAACATCTGTCCTGGGTTGGCTGCTGGATCAGGATTTGGCAGGACCCATTCATGTGTTGCAGGCTCTGTGGGGCAACGTCTTTCCTTCCAGCAGCGCCAGGCCAGCAGCTGTGTGTGTGTGTGTGTGTGTGTGTGTGTGTGTGTGTGTGTGGGTGTGTGTGTGTGTCTGTCTGTGTGTGTGTGTGTGTGTGTCTGTGTGTGTGCGTCGTCCGTGTGAGTGTGCGCTGGCATTAGCCGGTGTCGGCGAGGGCATCCTTATCTTCAGTTCTGAGAGAAAGAGGCAGCCGCTGTGTGTGTGTGTGTCATTGTGTACTGTAGAAGAGAACAGGGACATCCAGGCTGCACAATCTGGTGTTGGCTTGTTATTAAAGAAGTGCAGCACAAGTTTGAGTTTTTTTCCAGAAGTCTGCCCCCTCTGGCGACAAATGGAAGCCAATGTAGTTTACTTGCCCCTTCCACAGCGCTGGTCTTTGTTTACCTTCACTGCATCAGTTAGATGCACAGAATCGACCGAGGTAATAAAGTTATGCATCTGCATGTTGTTAAGAGCATTATATGTTGACATTTCAGTGAACTGAGTTTTTTTCTGGGAAAACTATACTCGGCCTACTTGTCAATCAGTAACATGAATATTTCACAAGATAACAATGAAACACATATAATGTTAGCCTAGAAATATTAAACATGCTATCCCTGATTATTTGCAGAGATCTTAGTTGTTTGGTAAGCAATCAACTGTAATTATCATTTCCCTTATACAGCCTTCCTTGTATGCTAACTGTAGGGTTAGTATCACATACTAAAAACGTAACAAACATATCACATTTACCTTTTTAGTAAGCAGAAAGCCAGCTGAGGGTCCTGTTTTATTCCCAGAGCAGATCAGAGCTTCCTCCATTTATAGAAAGCTGCTCCGATGCTGACTCTCGTTTTACTCCTGCAGTGATCAGACTCCAGTTTGGCTCTTTTCGTTGTACTAAACAAAATTTTTCTTTTCTTTATCAAATGTGGAGTGTGTGTTGGTGTGTGAGATGCACTTGAGGCCAGACGTCTATTGTTATCAATTTATAGCTGTCAGTGTTGTCTCCATGATGCTCTAGTGACGGCGGAGTAAATGATACAGTACTGACAGCAGCCAGGTTAACGAACACGTGCAGCGTTCAACCCACATGAAGCACTGAGGATTCCAGCCGAATCCCCCTCTAAGCAGCAGAAACAGGACTAGAGAGGCAGCTGAGGTGGATAGAGATCAACTCATCCTACACATAAGGCAGTTGTAAGAGGGTGTAAGGGAAAGAAACTATTAATTACCATTTCAACTCATACAATGCACCTTTAATGTTGTTATTTCTGGGTTAATATAACAGGAGTCTGGTAGTCTCCCTTTTTTTCTTATTTATTGTATAAAAAAAGAAGAAACTCACATGATGACATCTGTAGCTTCTAACATTCCCTGTAAAAGGGCAGCCTTCAGATCGTAGTGCACAATATGCTGTGAGAATGTCCTCAGAGATGTCTTTTATTCCTTTTTAGGCTCAACGTCACACTTAAGTGAATGACAACACTGGGAAACACAAGGCTGAACCGCTGACAGATGTGAGGAGCAATAGCTGGAATGTTACAGTGTTAAAGTACAGGGTTGTATGTGATTACTTGGGAAACAAAGAAAATCACATGTACACAGTAACATTTGGGGCTTTTTTATAATTCAAATGAGCGAATTAGCTTCCAATTTCCACTTCTACCTTTTAATAGTTAATCAGAAATGTCACTTCTACATAATTTAACAGGGAAGAAATTACCCATATTTAATGTCATTTCACCAACACTTTACATTTACTGGAGAGGAAATGTCTCTAGTCCCGTCACACAGCACCATATGCCCGATGAATGTGCTTTTTCTTCTTCAGGCAGACGTTTCTAGACATGAAAGTTGAACTTGAACCTTGTTTAATGAGTATTTTGAATTTTTCGCTTTAATCAATCATCTACAGGCCGTGACTGATTCTCTTTAATCCTCTCTAACCATGTTTTATTTTTTAACCCTTTATGTGGCAACAAATTCAAATACACATTGTGAATTGTTTAAAAATGTAAAAAAAAATAATTAGAGAATTTGGGGTATTGTGAAAAGTGGAACATTTTTTTAAACTGTGTGAGGAGGTGAAGACGGGAATACTCATGTTATTATGAGAACTGCTTGTCCATCACAGAGACGCAGCTGAACAAGCTGAATCTACATTACTGTTGACACGGCCCACAGTAATGCTTCATATTTAGCTAAATGTAATAACTTGTGGGCTGCAGTACATTTTGTGTTGCAGTATGAAATACTAAGGCTTTCATGAAATAATCGTTTTCTAGCCAACTAATGACACCAAAAAAGATTAATTACTGAGAGCATTATACATAATTCCTGTCAGAAAATTGGTGTTTGTTTTCAGCGAGAGGTGAAACCAGTCAGGACCAAGTTCTGTTGTCAACGGAGGTGGTGGCTCCTGCACATCGAGTGGCCCCCACAATGTTTTATGGTCATGTGGCTTGGTCACGTTTTCCAACCTGAAGTCAGACAAGATTTCTAACCATCATGCAACACTCCCGGACCACAATGCCTTGCTTACAGACGGGTTGTGTTGCAGAAAGCCGAAGTGGTACGAGGCCAAGTTCTGCACCAATCTGCTAATTACAAACAGTAATGAAATTGGTTTTTTGTTGCAACAGCGCTTCTTTTCAAAAAATCAAATACCTTTGGAAAACTTATTTCCCCTTTAAACGATTAAAAATCTGTCAGATAAATGCAGCAGCAGATTCAGTAGATGGGTTATTGCCATGAAAAACTTGCCAAATTGTCCCTGCCAACATCGAACAGCTTATTCTGCCATTGACTTTCATGACGGCCCTTCACCGTCGGGTGTCAGCAATATGCAAACTGGAACCTGGGCAATCTGGTTATGTTCAGCGTTGAGTCCTGATTCAGCCTATGACAGTTGGATTAAGAGTGAAAGTGTGGAGAATATGCAGTAAATGCTGTGCTGATTACTGTGATGATGTGGGCGGCATCTCTCTCACTGGAAGAATAAGGGCTGTCATCAGTGGTAATCCCATCTCTCCACAGTCTGGGACCGAACTCCATCCTCCAAGAGGGAAACTCTCATCCCTACAGAGTGGAGTTTTTCAGAAACTAGATCCAGGATTTGTGAGTGGAGAGGATGAATGACCTGCCTGAGGCTCTGACCTCTACCCCATTGAACATTTGTGGGATCCGCTTGGACGTGCTGTTAATACCAGATTGACCAATACAACCCTACTGGGAGCTTCGTGACAAAAGCTGGTTGAAGAAAATTGGATGCCATCCCACAGCAGTGTAAACAAGCCGGTGAGCAGCATGAGGAGATGTCAGGGTGTTGTGGCTATGCTTGGTTCTTCCACATGCTACTGAAGTCACTGTTTGCTACATTAATAAACTGCTAACATACGTCTTGTTTCGTCAGGCTTCAATCATCAAATAAATGACTAAAAACAGGA
This sequence comes from Craterocephalus amniculus, assembly GCA_036024015.1. Lineage (NCBI taxonomy): Eukaryota > Metazoa > Chordata > Actinopteri > Atheriniformes > Atherinidae > Craterocephalus > Craterocephalus amniculus. The sequence goes on along the minus strand of JAVQJG010001809.1, from coordinate 1,717 downwards.
GTCAGTAGAAGAATTAGCTGTTTTTTATGGTCACAACCACATATTCCTTTACATATGAACAGTCTTTCCAACAGTATGTGATTTATGTAGCCAAGAAGCGATGCTACAAAGAAATAGCCCACCAAACACAAATTTGTTTGCTAAGTTGATTTCTTTGCCGTAATATAACAGTAACACATTTAGGCTCATGTTGGTGTTTGTTTGCAAAATTAAAAGGAAATTCCATTATTTATAAGTGATGATTCCAGGCTGTAGTAAAGCCCAACAGATGAGCCCCGAACCGTATAGACAGATTGTCCAATCACACATGATCAGATGTTCCTTTTGAAAAATTCATAAATTTAATTATTTTTTAATTGAAAAGAATAAATATCCTACATTTGAAATGTCCAATGTGACTTGTGGAAGAAAACAGTGTGGGTGGCTGATATCATTGGGCTATCTTTGCCTACAGAGCCCAGCACCGCGCCACCTAGCATAGCTGAAATGAATGGGACCGTGGGCTTGGGACCAATGGAAAACAGGGTAGAATACAAAACAGGAGTACAAGAATGCTGCATATTGTTTATGTGTGAGCAGGCTGAAGACAATGCGAGCCTTCTTTGGCTTGTGTCCATTGTGCCTGGGATTTCATGGGGTTGTGTAAGCTGAAGGGCAGAAAGGTCTTCATTCAGGGTGTTGGGGTTTCTTCAAACCTGCCATTGTCGTCACTTCTCCACTCTGTGTCCAAGTGTTTTCCCCTTCTCCAGAGACCGATTGAAACCCGTCTGCTGCAGAGGCACAGCATTATAATTATGTCACTCGGCAAACCGTGTGGTTTAGAAAGGGCTTAACTCATAGAGCCGCTGGTTTCTTTTGTTTGCAGCCTCACCTATCCATTTCCTGTTCTCAAAATAGGAGAACTGCAGAGGAGTTAGATTACATGCATGGTCAAGCTCTCAGCCTTAAATGATAGTGGATATAGTTATTGGTGTATCAGGCTTTCTCTCAGCACATCTCTCTCTCTCTCTCCCTCTATCTCTCTCTCTTATCTCTTGTGGTAGTTTCGACTCACATCTTTTACTCTATACAACAATAAACCTTGTTGAATGGCCACTTCTGCTGCTGAATGACATTCAATGCCAAGCTTTTGTGCCCTAGAATAATTAAGTGATGATGTCATTTGAATCACCAGCACCATTAGTAGTTTAATTTTGCCGTAAATAGCCGAGGCAAATGACAAATGGCCGGCGTCCAGATTGAGCTTTTTCTGAGCTGCTCTTTTGAATGATTTAGTCAAAGGAACTAAAGAGAGCCTTAAGAGCAAAGCAGCTTTGAAGGAAATGTTTCTTTTTTACTTTCTGTGAAGAATTGTCTCAAAAAATCGTGACAGGCTTGTTAAAACACTTGCGCGCACACACACATGCTGCCCTAACAATGCCACCCTCAGCTGCCGTGCAGCCACCGTCCTGCTTGCTTTGCTCGCTGAAACCAGCCAGTGAAGGCTACAGAGGATTAAGCTGCCAGCTAGGATTCTCTGGATTCACACGATTTAAAAACGTTGTGGGGTGTTTGACCAGTTCTACCTCTGCAAGTTATGTGACCAGTTTCTAAGAAACATTATATATATATTTTTAAAGAACAGAAGTTTTAGATTGTGGCAGCACAACAATGACTCACTGGTAGCTTCCCAGTGGATGACATAATTGGAATGACATAGATGAAAATATCAATTTCT
>JAVQJG010001794.1:0-12282 GCA_036024015.1 Craterocephalus amniculus | reverse complement strand
AGATAGATAGATAGATAAACTGACAAATGTATTGATAAATAACATAATTCATCAAATTCATCACATCAGTTTTGAATTGTAGCTAAATTCTTTAAAAAGCAAGCAAAGAATATAAAAATGATGTTATGTCACTCAGAAGCTAATATTTGCGAGTACATCCCTGTGAGGCGATCACTGCAATGATGAGTTTTCTTTCCCTCTTGATCAGGCTACTGCACCTGCAGAGTCAGCAAAGTGCTCAATGTATTTACTATAAATAAAGATGAGAGGCGTGGTTTCTTAGCCTCAGGATGACGGCTTCAGGAATATGCATAACAAAGTCATTGTGCCATCAAAGTGAATCAGAAGCTCTGAGTTTTTAGGCTTGAAACTAATGCAGCTGTTGTTTTAACTCACCAGCATGTTACGACAACAAATTTCCTGTATGGGTTCAGGCACAGCTTTAACTTTCCTTAGAAATCAAAACTATTTGGTTTTCACGAGGGAGTGATTATGGAAAGTTGGTCTACGATTTGTTGGAGCAGGTTTTCATCGACTTTAACCCTTTCATGCATAGAGTCCACGGCAGTGGACACCTATTCCACAGCTGTTTTGTATTATACTCATGGGTGGGGTATCTTGAAGAAGATATAAAAAAATATCAAATAAATAAAAGTTAAATATAATTAAGAAATAAAAAGGCATCCCTGTATGTCTGTAGAAGGGAATTTTTTTGTATGTAATAAAGCCATGTGGCCCTGTTTCATACATGAGATAAAGGCACTTATTAGAAATTTGTGGAAGTTAACTTACTTGTGTCTGATCTAGCAGTTGGTTTTAGTTAGTTTTAGGGTATGTAATCCCAAAATGAAGTGTTTGCCATCTTTGAAACTCATTCAAATCATCAAACCATCTCATTTTTCTCATGTTTTTAACTGTTTTATTTATTTAAAGGATTCATTGTCATATATTTCTGTCATTTTTTTCTGACTTCAAATGAATTTCTTGTCCTTCACACAAGCTGTCAGTCAGCCAGGTCAGTACACAAACAATTCAGATTAAAAACAGGTTGAAATACATTTTTGGTGAACATCAACAATGCCAAGAGGGTGTGGAAAAAGTCATTATTTAAAAGTATAAATGCGTGTCCGTATTTGCAGAGGTGACTCTTTCATAGTGTAAAACATCAAGAGCAGTTTGAGTGAAAGTAGGAAATGAAAGAGACAGAAGGAACCCCAGCTCCAAGGCATAATACTGTAATTGGAAAATTGTGCAAATGCATTTTGGAGTCATGTTATATAAATGGCCGGGCATAGATAATGCCTGAGATTCGAGGCATGGCCTAATTGAGAGCAGGAGATGGAGGAAGAGAAGAGAGGAGTGATGATGCTGAGGGGGTGAATGAAGTGTGGGTTTTAAATTGGGTGAAGGAAATGTGGATGGAAATGGGATGTTTTCAAAGACATGGGCGGGAGGGAGGCTGAGAGGGCTGTTTCTCTTTAAAGGGGAAGGAGGGGTACCAAAAAAAGAAAGGTGAAATAATTCCCACTTTCTTTCTTGGTCTGCACACCTGTGACCCAGCAGCCAGCCGCCACGGCTATTTCTGCTAAAAGTGTGTGCCTTTTTCATGTGAGCAAGTCTCTTGCTTCTCTCACTCTCTCTATGATTGATGATTCGCGGTCAGACCTGGATCCCTGCCACGACCCGGGCCTGATCAGGCATGTTCTGGTCATAACAATGCCATCAATATATGGCTGACGGCTGTGTGCCAATGTGTGTGTGTGTGTGTGTCCTTGCAATGAAACATAAAATTGAAACATACCATAACCCAGACAAGCAAGATGCTTCGCCGGAATTTCCGTTTCCTGCTCTTCTGAAGGAATTAAAGCAAAGTGTTGCTTGGATCTTGTTTCTGCACTGATTAGAATTTGAATCACTTTCATTAGCCCTTTCATGAATGATCTACAGGATATGTCACAGTTTGACTAATGAACTCTCCTTTTTGTGGTTTTTCTTCGCTAAGTTTCTCTTTCTTTGTGCCATATCGGGTTTCCTTTGCAGCTCACAGACTGACCAAAAAAATCTGCTTGATATTTGATGAGCAGCATTTGATGAAAGGCATTAGTAGGCATGCATTATTTATGACCGGCGAGAGATGCATTAACTCATTAAATATGTATATGTGCATTACATGAGAAAGAACATGTCCCATAGCATGTTATATTGATTCTGGTGTGAGTTACTCCTGCACAATCTTTGTGAAAAAGCATTAAGAGATTGCACTGCAAATTACTTAAAAGCTATATTGACAGATTCTCTCTTCCTCTGCTTCCATGCATGCCTGGTCACAGCTGAGAAGTTGCAAAGTTTGAACTTTCTTGCTTCAACAGATCAAGAGAAGTGTCTGCACATGCAGCAGATTTTGTGTGGGAGCAGAGTGTGTGAAATAACGTGAGGGGAAACTAAGATGTAGTGCCAGCTCTCACCGTCAAAGATACCAGAGTTGTTGAATTCTTTCCCTCATCTGGTTAGGTATATCACTTTACCTCTCTGACTATATTTTCCGTTTGTGGCTTCGCAAGCTGCGCCGTCTGCGGCGGAACAGAAAATGCAGGCCTTGCGGATGGAGATAATGCACGACCTGTTGGTGATCATTTCAGGCAAATATCCACAAGCAACAGCTAAAAGGAACTGCTCGATACAGAAAAAAAGTCTCTTTAATCCACGCTTCTTTACCTCAAAGGACCCCGTTTTACATTTGCATCACTTTGATGATTTGATTATGGTGGCCACACACTGCAGCGAGAATTGATACGGTGCAATTACTGAAAGCTTAAGAGGAAATTTTTCCTCCACAAACAAAAATACAACTTTAGCTCAGTGAAGCCAAAAGAGGATAACTTTAAGAACACACGTTAACGGCTGGTCCATCTTCAGTGATCTGATCTTATCTCACCAGTTTAGATGCAGATGAGGAGCTCAGTGTGAGTGCATCTACCTGAACCAGCCTCTGAAGAAAAGCTCCCAGCTGTACTACTTCTACAGGACCAAACCCATCAGATCAAAGTACAGTGGTATAGTGCACCTGACTATGTGCTGATCTTGTGATCTCTATGTCAAAATGAATTCACACTGCATGACTGATCTGTGTCTGAGGATCCCCAACAATGAGATGTTCTACATAACTTTACCCCTGACTCATCTGACCGATGTAATCAAACACTTTGAGCACACAAATCGGTCTGTGAGCATTAACATTACAACATTAAAAAAGTAGCTGCTGGTGATTCAATCTGCTCTGTGCATCTGCTTGTAGAGAACATGAGTTTTTCTCCAGTCTGTGGCGATATTGTAAGCTGGAAACATCAAAGACACACGTGTTTCCTCGATGTTTTACCAAATTCTACTCAGTTTCCTGAGAAGACTGCAGCTCAATATAGAGATCAAATGAAAAGTTGAAGCAAATTTATTGGTGTAAACAAAACTTGCTGAATTAAAGAGAATTATAATGAAGTTGATTGGACAGGCCCAGAGTGCGGAAGCTGGTGGTGGGCTTTGAGAAAGCCGACTTCTGATGAGGCACCATCTTATGGAACTGGAGGAGTTGTAGTTGTGAGCAGATTAGATGTTCACAGATGAGATGTTTGTATGGTGTAGACAGGAGAAGTGAGATCAGCTGCTAAGAAAGATCATTGGACCAGAGTGGTGATGTCACAATGAATGTGGAAGTTTTGACAGTGTGGGAATAGAGGGCATACTGTAGCAAAGGAGCAGAGCAAGAACTAAAGAAAGAGAAGGAGATGGATCAGATCTCTCCCATTGAAACTTTGCCAAAGTTGAATTTTCTTCTCTGTTTCTGGGTTTCCTGTTGCTATGTCCTTTGACCCAGTCTCTTGCTTGATATTCAGTTAGAGTTCGAGAAGTCTCTGTAAGCCTGACGAATTACATCTGAGCGAACCATCAGTTTTCCATCAGAGATACATCCTGTCTGTTCACACTGCAGGCAAATAGGACTTTTTTACCCGGATGTGACCAACATGATTTTTTTCTTTTTTCAAATTAGATCCAGTCGACTTTAATAAGTGGGCCTAAAATCAGATACATATTTGATTCATCTGATAGATCAGATATGTTCATACACTGACATGAATAGGATCCATATTTACCTCAACAGCAAGGTATGTGTGACCAGGGATGGCCGTATTGATAATCTGGAATCGATACTTTGATGTCAACCAATCAAAATACTGGATTCGATACTTTTTAAAATAAAGACACACAACTCTGCTGATACAAAAACTGCCACTTGTTTTCACTTCTGAGGCAATAAAATCGTGTGAAAAGCCCAGCCACAATGTTTTCATCTGTCACATGATTATGGTACCCTATCAGATGTCATGATGCTGCTGCTACTGTTAGCGATCATGAGGTTTTGGTATTTTACTGTTTTAATGCAGCTTATTATCTGTATTATGTTTCATTATATTTATCATATTACTATCAAATATCAAATTCCTTTAATTTTCTATTTAATACATGTGAATAATATAATATTATTTGGAGTTTAGGTAAGGTAAGTTTATTTGCACAACGCATCTCATGTAGAGGACTATTCAAAGTCCTTTACATAAATCACCGGAAACATTACAGCAGGATTCATTATGGATTAAGAAAAAAGAAATGACTAAATAATAACAAACGAATGAAACCTTCAGGGAAAATAGGAAATATCTCTTGTTTTCATAAAAGGCTGCAAATAGAAAGTTTTTAACCCTGACATAAAACTACAGAGATCCAGCAGACCTGCAGCTTTCTGGGAGTTTGTTCCTCTTGTGAGCAGCATAAAAACTAAACCAGGTTTAGTTCTGACTTTAGTTCTGACCCGGATGACCTGAAGGATCAGGTTGGTTCATAACGAACCAGAAATTCCTCAATGTATTTTGGTCCTAAACCATTCAGAGCTTTGTAAACTAACAGCAGGATTTAGAATTTGAATCTTTGAGAAACAGGAATTTTTAAAGTGTAAAGATCTGAAGACTGGTGTTATATAATCCAGGTCATGGTCTTATTGAGGACTGGAGCAGCAGCATTCTGCACTAGCTGCAGCTTCCTGATGGACTTTAGGGAGACCAGTAAGAACAGCGTTCCAGTAGTCCAGTCTACTAAAGATAAATGATGGACAAGTTTTTCTAAATCCTGTGGAGACATTAGTCCTTTAATCCTTGATATGTTCTTTAAATGATAACAGGCTGACTTCACAACTCTCTTAATGTGACTACTGAAGTTCAGGTCTGAGTCCATGACTACACCCAGGTTTTTGGCTCTGTTGGTGGTTTGTAACTTAGCCGTCTGAAGTTGAGTGCAGACTTTTAATCTTTCTTCTTTGGCTCAAAAAACTATCATTTCAGTTTTGTCTACATTTAACTGAAGAAAGTTCAATTATAATATTGTTTTTAAAAAGTTTATTTTTATCTAATTTTGTTCAATTTACCCATCAGTTTAATTGATTATTGTTTTAAAAGCATTTCCTTTGAGCATTGATGTTTTTGAGGTTTATTGATATTTCATAATGCCTTTGTAATAAACATATTAATGTGTACTATACAATTATAACTGTCCTTTGAAAAGGTAAAATGAATTGATATTGACGTCGAATAAGTACTAGTTACTAATGGTATGGTATCCAAGGAAAATGTTATCACTCATCTCTACATGTGACGGTCACTTCAGGGCTGCAGACTGTTCACGCTGCAGTCTGATGGAGGTCATTTTAGATTAGAACACAAACAACCACACCAACAGTTGTATCTCTGCAGAAAAATTAAAAATGGATAACTATGCTCAATTGCTAAAATATGTTTTGTTATAGAGGTAAATATGGATGCTACACTTGTTAGTGTGTCTGTCAGTTTCAAAACTGTTGTCCAATCAGAGCCCAAAACACTCCATCCATTGTTTGCATTATATTGTGCCCATCCTGTCCTACCTCCTCTGGTGAAGAATTGTAACGTTTGTCTCATTTTAATGACATAAAAGTCGAATGAAATGCTGGAAGTTTTGAAAAAGAGATAAAAATGTATTGATACAGCATTACATGTTCTCTGGTTTGATTTAAAAAAATAATCAGATTTGTGCCTTTCAGACTTAACTAAAAAGATCAGATGTGGGTCACGTAAGGCCAAAAAAGTCTGATTTGTCACTTTTGCATGCAGCGTGATTGTAGCCAGAGGTTTATAAGTAGGTAGTCTTTTGATGTGGCCCAGGACAGATATGTGTGCACCCTGTTCTGAGTCTCTGACCACATCGCATCTGAACCAGCTCTGAATGTGACCTGAGGTATCCAACCACCAACATTACACGCAATAGCACCAGGTCTGAACAGAGTGGATGGATATCTCCAGTAATTCACCTTTTTCATTTTATAAACTGCTTAAAAAGAAGAAGAAGAAAAAAAGCCTGAACACTGGAGAACAGAGCTTCCTTAGAAGTTCTCATCTCAATTAATATTCACGCTTATGGATAAAACCGAATATAAATAAAATTTCTCCCTAGTGGCCACAAACTGCTGGCATCTGTTGCTTTCCCAGGTGACTTCTTTCATCTATAAAGACATGAGAGCCACCGTGTCACATGATTTGATAAGGAAAACAAGGATGTAAAGTAATCATATATGATAACGCTAGTTTGTAATAAATGATGTGACTGGGATCTAAATAAAGGATGAAGAGTAGAAATGTTGCTGTTCATGCTGCCAAACTGTATTTTGTGATGTACACAGAAATACAGTCATACTCAGAGATGCATTGAGGAAAAAAATCTGTCACACACAGTAGCTCAGTGGGGGGAAGGTTTTAATAAATCCAAAGTAACATAGATGTATGGGGGCGTCTCGGGATCGAGCCAGGAAACCAGATGAACGCATACCTGCCCCGGGGCACAGAAAGAAACAGTGAGGGGGAATGACAGGAGGAGGGTGGAGGAGGAGGAGGGGTTATAGTGAAGCCACAGGCACATTATGTCTCTCATTGCTCTGACTTATATCTCTCTCCCTCCGTCAGTGTCTTCCCTCGCCCACTCTGTCTCTGCTCACATCATCATCAGCATGGAAGCCATGCCCACAAACACAGACTGTTTGTGGGAGAAAATGCCCAATCACTTTAACACCATTTCATGCCATCTCCGCTTTCTGCAAGGACTTGGTGTTTGTTCTTCAGTCTCATAAATGCAGACTGTTAGTTCAGACAAACGCAATGGAAATGCAGAGTGCAGCCAATCAGATTTAATCATGTATGAAGAAATGTAATTTTTGAGGACACCAGGGCAGAGCGGGGTGTTAGTTACTATGCAAAAAGGCGTGTCCATATTCCCCGAATATGAATTTATGAAGCCTGCTTGTGATTTCAATCTGACTAATGTATCAGAACAAAGCCATCTGTGCAGCACTGACCCCTGAGGTGAGGGTTTTAGGAGGGAGAACGGGGGTTTCTGTGAGCGTAGGCGGCTGGTTTACGCTCCCAACATGCACCAAGGTGGTCAGTGAGATAGGAAATGAATTATTTCATAAACCCCTGAAGGCACAAAAAGGCTGGAAATAAAAGAAAAATCACTCCAGACCAAGTTCCATGGGAAAAATTTTATTTATCAATATGCGGTAGTTTCCAAACTGGTGGAACGTTATTTCCATTGTAGCTGGTGCCAACAGGTTACGCTGAGAAGCGGCAAATAAGTGAATGGCAACAAAATAGAATAAAATAACAAAACTTGACAGTTGTGATTCAAACAAAGGGAAATAAATTCAACAGGGTTTTTTTTTTTTTCGCTTTCACATGCACATTAAAAAATAATACTGTGGCTTATTTTGAAAGAAGAGCAGAAATCAACCTACGGTGAGGCTCGTACTATGGGCGAGCAACATCCGTGTGCTAAATTAGGAAGGCTGGGATGACAAAGGAGAGGGGAGGAAGGAGAGAAAGAGGAAGAGAGAGCATCTTTAAAACAAAGGACCGCCTGGGAGATAATGAGTAGTATAAACCAAATGATTTATTGGCCAGCACGCTATGGTTATACTCTCATCCATGGCCTCTTTTCTTCTCTTTTTTTCCTCCTTTTGCTTCTCCTTCTCTTTCTCTGCTGCTCTCTCCGCCTGGCCCTATGGACTTATTAAAACTGAGATAAGATTCATCTTTTTTGGACCAAAATTGGTTTTGTCACATCTTATAATGGAGTGGAGGGTGTAGGTAACTCAAGGGGGAGCGGAATAACACAGACTTCATATGCAGACTTAAGTGCTGTCTCCAACAGGGAAGGGGCCTTATCGCCATGGTTTCAGTGACCTATCCATTATCAAAGCCACTTGGTGACAAAACTTCAGTCCTGAACAATTTCTGAGCAACAACAGCTCCTGTTGAACGGGAAATTAAACAAAACAAAACAAAATAAAAGCCTCTGAACCCTAGAGTTTTACTTTTTTTCCTTTAAAAACACGTGTGGTAACAAAGATTTTTTGACAATACTGGCTGCTGCGAAAAAGACAGCTTGTGTGATCGCTGCAATATTCAGTTTAAATCTAAAGGAAAAGAAAATGAAAACATGTTGCAGAGACAAAAAAAATACAAGGATTCATACAAAACACACTTTAAAAAGACAGCTATGTACAAACATCCTCCATTACAAAAATCTAATCTTAAATTTTTCTTAGGAGCAGTGTTCAGGTGAAATTACATCTTAAATCGGGCTCTATCCATATATTTACATTTCTCCGTTTCAGGTTTTTTTCTCTTCACTTCAAATTTGAATTACATTAAGTGGTCACCAGAATGAATGAAAATGAGATATGGTTTGTGGTAATTTGGTAATGACTCCCTAAGCTGGTGTAGCTGAATGGATGCGCAGTGATCCGAAACAAAAATATATGCTCTAGATGTGTTTCGCAGAGGGCCACTGAGGGCTGCATGCTGAGTTAAAACACAGGACCACAAAAGCACAAGCAGCAGCTGGTTAGGTTGTTAACTCTGAGGTTAACGACACGCAAGAGCCCGCAAAAGCCGCTGGAGTCTTCCCAGAGTCCTGGAGCTGGACTGCCTTTTAACTCAGCAGTGGCTCAACGTGGCCGCGCATGATAGGCGCCTCTGCCAGAGAATTAACATTAACTGCCAGTCTGACGCTTAAAACTGCAGATAAACCCGGACCCGTCAGTCGTGTGTGTTTCTGTGTGTGCATGTGCGCCGAACGACAGCTCATGTCTCCGTGCTGAAGAATGACTGTCCTTATCTGCTCCCCTCTCCTCTCACGCATCATTAGCTGGGACTGCGGCGCTGCCCGCCTCGGCAGCCGGGCCCGGTCCCAGAGAGCAGCCGGAGACACGCACATGTGCGCATACGCAGCCAGAAACTGCCACTGTAAGCACAAATAAACCCTGACGCACATGAGCACCTATACCTACACATCCGTGCACGCTTCCAGCTGCAGTCCTCGCTGGCTGAACACCTTGACTGGAATATTCTGTACAGCATTTTTATTTTCGCCGCCCCCCTCTCATGCACTTTTCCCTCTGCCATCATCCTCTCAGGTTAAAGCCATGTCACAGGAACATTTTCTCTTTTCCCCGCCACTCCTCTCCCCGGCTGCTGAGTGTGGGCACGAAGATGGCACGCAGATTAGTCACACGCTGGCCGAGCCACCAACTGTGCACTCCACTGACTCAACTACAGATGGCAGCCAACTGGCATCTGACAGCACCGCATCCCAGCTCTCCATCCAACTTATATATAGGGCATCCTACCTATGTAGGCCAGCCAATCAGCCCCATCCGTTCGGCTGACACCCACCTCACTGTTTGATGCTTCAAGTGTGGCACAAGAAGGCAGAACAAACACATACCAACCTGCCTGCTGTCTGAAAAAAAGCCCGTCAGACAGCCAGATCTTTTAATCGATTCCAAGTGGAGCGCTGAGGGCTTTTGTCAGATCCCAGCTTGTCTATCCGTCGGCGCACCAGTCTGTCTGTCTGTCTTGGTTCTTTTTCAAAGCTTAGGATACAGTAACGTAGTGTTCTACCGCAAAGCCAATAAAGCCTCCCCACACTGAAAAGTGGTCCGAACATGCCCTGACACAAACGCTTCGCAGAGGGACACACCCTGAAATACACACAAGCAGGTCATAAATACCGCAGTAATGGTGAAACTCGTATCAGAGCAATGGAGACGGGAGGTTTCGGATACGCACACACACACGCCTCCTCTCCCACAGTCCAGGTCAAGCTACTTCCTCAGGGATTAAACCAAAACAAAAGAAAAAATCAACATGATATGAATGGATGACGTCGGCGGTGAGGAGACGGAGTAATAATCATGTTCTATTTAACTCTATACATTGTGCACTTGTAGGAAAAGTCTAACAAAATACAACTGCTTTGTGAACTGAATCGGGGTTCGAGGAAGTCCTCCATCAAAAATAGTAAGTAAGGCAAACATCAGAGGTGCGAAGGGAGAGGAACACATTATTTCACACACCGTGTAAGATACCTGAGCTATCTGGAGAGTTTCCTGGCCCGGCACGGGGCCGCGACTACCACACACACACACACGCACGCGCGCACACACACAAAAACACTGCAGGCTGGGTCGGCGCTGAGGCCCGTGTCCGCCTGCTCCTGGCTGGTGTGCGAGGATGGTGAGTTTAATTGGGTGTAGCACAGACTGTACTTCAGGGAGCCCAGATAAGTTCTATCCCATCCGTCAGGAGGGACAGCGAAGCACGAAGGTAAAGTTCCATCTGTTGGTCGGCCGCCCCGACCCGCCTCCCCCCTCTCTATCAGAACACAGCAGGGGGATACGTATGGAGTGGGAGGTGAGGAGGAGGACGAGGAAACGGGGGAGGGAGGGTGGGGATTGTCAGACAAGCCAAACAAACAGAATAAACCTCTCTCTCATCAGTCGGCTCCCAGCCCCGCTGGTTCCTGGTCAGTGCGTGTTTTCTCCAGATTTGTGCAGCAGGTGGTAGAAACGTCGGGGCTCGCAGAAGCAACGAGTCCCCAGAATGCAAAAAGGAAAGCGTTCTTCCCCAAGAACTTCATCAAGCACTCCTCTTCCTTTCCGGTTTCTTCTCTCTCTCCTGACGGTGGCCGTGCGAGGCGCGTCAGACTTTGTAGTAGATGTTGGCGGGGCTCTGCGGGGGCATTTCCTGGACAATGTAGACGGGGTGGCCGTAGTCGCCGCTCACCTTCTCATAGTGAGGGCAGTAGTTGTTCTCTGTCCGCAGCGGAATGATGATGTCGCTGGGCTCCGTGCCGGCCGTGCCGCCCGGCAGCTTGGGGTTGGACAGCGTGCTGAGCGACAGCGCCGAGGGGCGGGCCTGCGAGTGCGCGTTTTTCCGGGCGCGCTTGCGCATCTTGATTAGGAGGATGACGAGGAGGAGGATGAGCACGAGGAAGATGATGCAGCCGGCGCCGATGGCGGAGAACACGGCCACTTTGGAGCTCAGGATGCTGTCCGTGTTGGAGGGGGTCCCGGGCTGGTCCTGGTTGTGGCCTAAAAGGGGGATAAAAAATAAAAATAAAAAGTCAGGCTATCATAACTTATATGTTTTCCCAGCCTCATATTTCTATTTTATTAGATTTATCATCTTAATAAGAGAAGAAAGATCAAATAGCTGCATCAGAAACGCAGCTTTTATGTGCGCTGTTATGCATTTCGCCATGTGTGGAGGATTTGTGATCCAGAATATGCAGGTTCACAAACCGTCGTGCTTAAACTGTTCTGTTTATTTTATATTAAAATCGAGTTGCTGAACACTTTCCAGTTGTTTGTTTGATTAAAATATCAAGGGGATGGTTTTGATGGTTTTGCCACTTCTAACAAAAAGGGAAGATTAAAGGAAAACATTAATAACCCTGCCAAGTTTTTTTTTTGTTTATTTGCAACGTGCAGTGATTTTCGTTCCTCAGAGACACTTAGAGACGCTCACAGAACACTTACTGTGCGCCTTTGTCATGTGCACATCTTCCTAAATCAGCTGTGAGCGCATCCCCGTTTCTTGTTTGCTCATCATGACAAACCAGCCCAGTGATGGATCTAATTGAATCAGCTCAATCAAAATACCCCCCCCCTACCCCCACCCCACCTAACGAAATCTGTGCTCATCGCTCAACACGACCAAGATTCCTGGCTTTGATAAGATTTGGCCACGGGACCGTTGTATAACATGTCCAGGCTGCGTTTGTGTGGCAAAGGCCAAGTGAGACCCGGATAAAAAAAATAAAAAAATACAAGGAGAAAGGAAAAAAAATACATGTGGAGGGCATATC
>JAVQJG010001780.1:0-16779 GCA_036024015.1 Craterocephalus amniculus | reverse complement strand
GATGGTTAATACAACATGAGAAATGCTGTAGTCTTAATCTTACTTTTAGGAAATACACCGATTTTTGCTGGACAATACTTTAAAAAACCGTATCTTCATATGAAACTGCGTAAGCCGGATCAAGTGATACCCTGCTTCGCCCGCAAACGGAGGTTGTGTGACGTCATGTGAAAAGGGTCTATTGGCAACATCTGGGTCGCGTCTGGACAAAACTACAATATCAACTAGAATTTATTAACTAGAATAAGCATACTTGCTCCGCAGTATTATTTTGAATATATTAATTTATGGTTATAATATTCATGGTTTACGTTGCACATTCCTGTAGATCCACCGCAGGCAACTAACAGTTCGTCTGCATTAGGAAATAGGAAATATCCGTGGTGTCATACAGACACGGATGCCCACACACCGCTACTATTTATTTTCCCGATTGTTAGCGCGTCAAAATACGCTCGAGTTCAATTTTCTGAACGCGAGTAAGACGCTCTATTCGCGCGAATTGGACGCGCCGATTGGTGCTGTCCGCGCCGCAAATTCGCCGCAAGCGCGCCGCCCCAAGCAAACGGGCGTCAATTCGCGTCTATACATTGACTTAACATGTAATTCTTTCGCGCAAATAATTTTACTCTCGCTTGGTGTGAACGCAGGGTTATGCTGTGTGTGTGTGTCAGGTCTGAGTGAGTGGATCAGCCCCTCCCTTCAGGTAGTGAGCGGGGAAGAGGGAAGGAGAGCAGCGCAGGGAAGAAGCAGTTTATGGCGCTGTGGTGAAAATTACAGCTATCGGACGTTATCTGCCGATATGGGCCGATAGCTGGCACCAAGTTTGGCTGATACTGATGTAGGAGTTGATGGTTTAAAGATTTTTTTCTTTTTTCCAACCTTTCTATTGCATATCACCAAAAATAAAACAAATTCCCTTTGGAAGTTCCATTAAAAGAATTTAGAGGGAAAACAGGGAATAGTGGTGATTCCTGCTGGATTTTTCCAGATGCACAGATGTGTATTCAGCCTGTGGCACCACTAGATGTCGCTACATTCTGCACCTTTAAAAAGAATTTGGACAAAAACAGAGATTTAATCTTTTAACAACTCCACAACTGTAAAGCCGACAGAGTCACTTTTTCTTGAACCAGTAAAAAAAAAAAGCTTTAAGCACAGTGACTCAGTGACTGGTGTTTTCCGACTGTTCTAAACTGCAGCAGAAATGAAATGAATAAAGTGTCTTCAGCCATCTCAGACTGATAAAAGTGTGATGCTGCTAGTTTCTCTTGGTCCTACACAGCCAAAAAACACTAAATTCAGATTAAGATGTCAAAGGATGATGATCAGCAATCACAGCAAGGTAATATGTTATTTTTGGCCATTTTTCGTTGTTGAACAGCTTCCCTGGTTGGACCAAATAGCTACCTTTGTCTCATGAATAATGTTTCTTTGACTGACAAAAGAAATAATTTCATATCATTCAAAATAATTGCAAGAGACTAACCTTTGCAGAAGCCTCTCCTTTAGGAAACCTGTCAAAATCTGACCAATCTGGTCTGAAACTGCATGATGCTATGGCTGAGGTGGTTTGGATCCTCATCATTTTAACACTGTTGTTTTCATGAAAGGCCTCTGCTCGGTTCAGAACTGTGGTGGTGCACAATATGAAAATAGTTTAGGCTCCGAAATCATGGCTAGAACAGATTATTGCCGCTCTTTGAATACAGAGTCATATAGAAGAAAAGTAGAAATAAATGGAAATGATTACTGAATTGAAACTGACAGCAGAGGCATATTTCAACACTGAACATTTATCTGACTAACATTTTATGGAAAGTGCATATCTGTGAGATCTGCATATGAGACAATGTGCATGCAGAGTGTGTAATAATCTGCGGGTGACGGCTGTGCGGCAGCAGGGAGGCGAGTTGGACATGCAGTACATTCAAACACACCAATAATCAGAGGATGAATTTTTCATTTCAGGTCATTCGGTACTATGAGTCAGCGAACGGAGCGACGGGGCATCCACGTGGACCAATCAGACCTGCTGTGCAAAAAGGGATGCGGTTACTATGGAAACGCAGCGTGGCAGGGTCTGTGCTCCAAGTGTTGGAGAGAAGAGTACCAGCGGGTACGGCAGAAGCAGATCCAGGACGACTGGGCCTTGGCAGAAAAGTGAGATCATTTTTATTTGGCCTTCAAAATATCATCCAGCTGCTCCTGCTTCACCAAAACGTCCCAGAGGAAAAGCCGATAAATCACACTGAACATGTTCTTTGCAGCTTTTTTAGGCTTGTGTGCATCTGGTATTTGGCCAGTAAAGCCTAAATTTAGCTCTATTTCTTTTCCTTTGTATAATTCATCAGTGCAAAGAGCTGCTAAAAGATATATATTAAAAGACACATTTTTCCATCTAAAATAGTAAAATGAACTTTTATGCCTACAGTATCCAAGATATTCATGCAGGAGATCTGAATACAGTTTGTTTGAATAACAGATGCTCTTTGCAAGTTTTTTTCTCTTTATGAAAGTGAAGTTTCTGGTTCTTTTAAACTTCCCACTTCCAACTTTGTTCCCAGGTTGCAGCGTGAAGAGGAGGCAGCGTATGCCAGCAGTCACGGAGCGCATTCCCAGCCAAACACACCTCAGCAGCACCAGGGAAACACCTCGCTGGGGCCCTTCTCCAAGTTTGAGGAGAAGAAAACCAACGAGAAAACTCGGAAAGTGACAACCGTCAAAAAATTCTTCAGCCCTTCATCGCGCATCACATCCAAGAAAGGTGTTGCATACAACTGATTTCACATGATGATATTAATGATTCACTAAGAACGAAGTCTGTGTTGGAGATGCACCAACTACAGTTAAAAATAAAGCAGAGAAAAGTAACTGGTAAAGTAAGTTGTGCTGATTAAAATAAAGCCATAACAAGTGTTGAAGGTTTCGATAACATTTGCTCTGCAAATGAAGCTAAGGCTGATGAGCCATGAGGGAAGTCTTTTAAATGCAGAACTGGATCATAACAACCAAAACGCATCAGTCAAAATCTTTTCATTTCTCTCCGAGGAGATGTTAGGATGCATGAGAGGACTTCAGTTACTTCAGCTGCCTCCTCCCTGCTCCTGTGAATACTAATAGTCTCCAAAGACATTTTTCACGCTTTGCAAAATGTTCACCATTAATTTCTGTGATATTACTGTCCGAAAGCAGCTGATCATGAGTCAATACCAAACTGACTTCTACTAGCCAGAGAGAGCTCAGAGAATAGACAGGATGTGTATATCTATCTCTCTCTCTCTCTCTCTCTCTCCATAACATTTCTGTTTGGTGCTTACCTCTTTAGAAACCCAGGAAGGAAAGAGCACCAGTCCCTCCATTAGCCGCCATGCCAGCTTCGATACGGACCAAGTGTCCAGAGACTTTTTAGAGTTCTTGAAGAACCTTCAGAA
This sequence comes from Craterocephalus amniculus, assembly GCA_036024015.1. Classification (NCBI taxonomy): domain Eukaryota; kingdom Metazoa; phylum Chordata; class Actinopteri; order Atheriniformes; family Atherinidae; genus Craterocephalus; species Craterocephalus amniculus. Next base: position 13,345 of record JAVQJG010001780.1, on the reverse strand, counting down.
ACCCGGCCGAGACATCCACAAGCAGTGCAGAGCTTTCCTTTTGAACATGTCAAACAAGAAGGTTGGTCGCACTCAGGAGAGGATCAGGCCAAAAGAAAGCTCACTAACACCTTCTAAACCTGGACCTTCTTTCAGCAGGACCTGAGCGCTGATGAACTGTCGGAGTGTGTTCAGGATTTTTACCAGGGCTTGGCCGACCGCCTGATGAGTCACTTTAAAGGTATTTTTTTCTGTTCAAGTTCAGCAATTATTTTTCAACAATCCTTCAGAAGTTCTCAAAAAATCAAACAGCAGGTAAAGTACAAACCACAAGGGGGCAGCGCCGGCAGCATCTCATGTGGTCTCGTTAACCTTTGTCCTTCAGGCTCTTCAGAATCTGTTGAGCAGGTGATGGACCAAGTGGAAAAATACATCATGACTCGCCTGTATAAGAGCGTTTTCTGCCCAGAGACCACCGATGATGAGAAGAAAGACTTGGCCACACAGAACAGGATAAGGTGGGCCAACCTGGATTCACATCAAGCCTTTATGGTTTCATTATTTGTAGTTATTATTACAGAGCATATTGCAGGTTTTTATGTTTAACATATGTATGAGCTCTTCCACAATTAGCCCAGCTGCACGCTGCTTGTCTTGAATCTTCAACCGTCTGTGAAATCTCCTGTCTGAATGCTGTCTGAGTCTGTGCAGCTGATTACACAACAGCCATTTTTAGCCGAGTTCTTGTTGTTTTCCTTGCATGTGAAAGCATGGTGGCAGCCGCTGACTGCACGTGTTAACGTCTCCGTGTAAAATGTAATGTCTGACTGTAATTAATGTAAATGTGACATCATATGCGGGAAAAAAAGGAATATAAAAGCTGTGAACTGCTGGGAGCTTCCTCTAATGAACACAATGCTGATTGCTTGTGTTGCAGAGCTTTACACTGGGTGACCATCCAGATGCTCTGCGTGTCCATGGATGAAGAAATCCCTGAAGTCTCTGAGAATGTGGACAAGGCAATAACAGGTTGAATGAATTGGACCTTCACTTCAAAAAGAGCTTCTAACTCTGTAAAGGTGGAGGCTGATACCTCAGAGACAGAGATCTTTATATTTAACTGGTTTAGCTCATTTTAACTCAAATTCTCCATACCACATCCCAGCACCTGTAGCTTAGTTTCACAGAAGACTAAGAAAACCAGTAACTAGTCAGCAAGTAGCTGGTTGGCACATGAGAATTTGATTCATCCATCACTGCTTCTTGGTCTTTTCCAGATATCATTGAGATGGACTCAAAGAGGGTTCCTCGGGACAAATTAGCGTGCATCACACGCTGCAGTAAACACATCTTTAGCGCCATCAGGATCACCAAGAACGAGCCGGCGTCCGCTGACGACTTTCTCCCCGCACTTATTTACATTGTGCTCAAGGCTAACCCTCCACGACTTCAGTCCAACATCCAGTACATCACTCGGTTCTGCAACCCCAGCAGGCTGATGACCGGAGAGGACGGATACTACTTCACCAACCTGGTCTGTGTTTCTGTTTAGTGTTTTTCTTTGCTGTCCTCCTTCACTTCTCATCAAAGTCAGTTTGAACTGGAGGGCTAATGCTGGTTAAATGAGGTCAAATTGTGTAAGACTTTCCTTTATGATTTGACTTTTTTTATCTGTGACCTGGAATCAGCCAGATGCTGACATTCTTTAACTAGTGAAGTAATATAACCTGCAGCTGTTTTCAGAAATATGGCAAATGTATTTACTGAAACCAGATCAGACAGCCCAGCTCAGTTTGACCAAGGTGATCGTGTGTAATTTTGTGCACCAGTTGGGATGTAAGGACATTTAGAAAAAAAAAAAGATGTTAAGTTTAATTCTAATAATTTTTCCATTAAATTTAAAATATATTGTTCTTTATAAAAATTTGTTGCTTGTTGGAGTGTTTGGTAAATAAAAACAAGCAAACTGCATAATTAATCTTGGACTTTGGGAAATTAGAATAAAAACTATTTTATTATTTTTTTCATTTCCTTAACAATCCAATGCATCCAAGCAGTGAAATTAAAAAGGATTAGCGCGTTGCTTTTTTTGAAAATCCTGAAATCTGTCTTAAAGACACACTACATCATAGAGGACCAGGAGAGTCACTGAAAACACATACAGCATTTTCATGCTGATTAATTTACTGCGAAATAAAAATATGTATAGTATAATTTCAAATTCAACAATTAAATAATATAAAAAGCAATAAAATTTCCAAAGCATTTTATAATAGCACATTTGAAATGGAATTATTAAATAGGAAAAACAAATTGTTTTCATCAATACATTATTAAATCCTCTGATTTGAAAATACATTTTCAAATCATTTTTTCTAAAAGCAGAATTAAATGACCCAAATTAGAAATCTGGTTAGAAAACCTTTACATATCATACATTTAAAAACAGTAATTCCCTTTTGCATATCCTTTTCCCCGTAGCATTTTCAAGTCCTTTTTGTAAATGCATTTCCTAAATGCTTTACCGCCTTACTTTAGCTTTTCCCTTAACACTTCTTGGCCGTGACCAATCACGGTCATTTCATTTTCATGGTTAACTGGTGCTTTTACCTGAATCAGAGTTATCTGAAACAGCTTCTAAGGCCTAAACCAAGTTTTTTGTGACAAAATTTACCTCAGCAGCAAAGGAAAACACATTGACAGTGAGTGTAAACAAAATTTAAATTTAAAAAAACATGCAATTGTCAACAATGGGAAACAATCTCAGCCCCTGTCATTGAAAGTTGGAGGGTTTGTTCCAACATCACTCCAACTTCCATGTGCATAGTTCGTGTTACCTTAACAATGGAAACAAATGTTTCATGTTCATACACAGATTATAACAAACAAAAGCTGTTGTATCCTTGAACATGCATGAACCACAACAACGATTGTTCCACCATCTGTCATGAGATGATGTTGTCTGAAAGTTCAGTGAGCCAGTCTTGCATCATGCGGCAATCTTGATGTGCAACTTTTTGTCTGGATGTGTGTGACTCAGCTTAATCTGCATCATCTGCCAGAATCCCAGCCATGGCTTTAATCTGGACTGTTTATCTTTTTTAGTGCTGTGCAGCTGCCTTCATTGAGAAGTTAGATGCTCAGTCTCTCAACCTTTCCCCGGAGGAATTTGAGCGATACATGTCGGGCCAAGCTTCCCCACGATGCAGCGGATCAGACGGTGAGTGGCCCCACTCTGATGCAGGAGTTGGCGTGGCTACCACCAACCCAGTTCTGGCACAGCTCAAGCACAATCTGGAGCTGCTGTCGGGACTAAGCAGTCGGCAGGAGGCCCTGATGGAGACTGCTCAGAGCCTCCAGGCCGATCTCCTCTCATGGACTCAGAGTGTACAGCGGGAGGTGCAAGACATTTTAGAGAAATACCCTCTGGATATTATTTCCTCCACTGTTTCTGCCATTGATGCAAACAACCTGGACAACGACAACCTGCCGTCACCCATCAAACCCCAGGTGTTCACTAGCTAGAGAAGTTGACAAAAGGGAGGAAAAACATTTCAATTTTGATTAGGCTAGACCTCCTTGAAAAGGTCGGCTAACGTAAGCGTGTGTACGGATTTTATTAACCGGCAAAATATCATGCACAGTATAATTATGGAGTAGGCTATCCCCATACTGTGTTTTCACTACTAAAAGCCAGCTGCATTAACATTTAAACCTTAATATTTCATCGTGCACAGGTTCAGTCAGTACATATCTTCATTTTCGCATTATCTATCTGTTATTCTTTGTAAGTCACTTTCAGTTTTTGTGAACACATGTTTAGCAACAGCCAGTTGTCTGCCCAGTATGACCTTTAAATTCAGAGTGTAGAGAGTCCAGAAGGGTTGAGGCTATAAATATGAGCTGAACTGAACCTTTCACTTTTACTCACCCTTTGCGTGAGAGTAAAATCTCTCACTCAAAATAAAGTTATTTAGACAAAAGAATGGTGCGAAATTGTGATAGGAGAGGGATTAAGGTAAATTAACAACAAAGTTTGGGATTCAAACGGACAGAACGCTAAGTATGGGAATCTCTTGGTGCATTTTATTACAACTGGGAAAGCTTCAACCCAATTTTCTTTAATTTCAAGAAAGTATATACTTTTTTTCTTCTGCTGAAACAATCAAATTATTACCTTAGTCATTTTTAATGTAATAAAATATCTAATAATGTCCCTGTTCCATCTTTTAAAGTCTACTATTTCTGCACTTAGAGCTTTGTCTGACGATGAAGGAGGTAGCCTCCATAAATATTTTCTACTTTGGGAATTGAATGGATAAATATGGTTTAAACAAAAGTTTTTACCCTATCTGTTTTAAATAAGATAACTGAATATAGTTTAGCTTTCCTTCTTAAATAAATCTTATTAAATCCTTATTCAGTTTGAGTCTGGGAGAACATAGTGACCAGCAAAAGAGTGTTAGCTGCAGCTGGTTTCCTGCCAAATATTCTTTTGTAGAGTGTGTTGCAATACTAAAATGTCAGACTAATATTTTACATATAGTTATGAGAAAGGAAACAATGGTTGGCAAACTCAAAATTCTTGAGCTGTAATTTGTAGTGAACTTGCTGTTCAACATACTAGCTAGAAAGACAAACTAGCAGCTAACATCCTAGCAATTTGGCTGCTAACAGCTTACATGGATTTGCTGATACTTAAAAATACAAAATAACACCTACATACCATAAACTTAAATGGATAATACAGACACAAAACTAAAGATAAAGCTTTTTTTTTATAACAAATTTTCATCACACATTTCAATTTGCACGGTTTTTTGTTTACTGTTCAAGCTAACTCTAATTAAATGTGCCTCTGGTGTTACTTGATAGTACTTTCCAGTTGTCTGATTATCCTGGAATTCCAAGATAATCTGTCTGGAAATGACGAAGCAATCTGAGCTGGGAACTCGTAATTTGCAGAGGACTCCCAGATACCAGATTTAACCCAAATAAGCCAAACGTATCATATTTGATACATGCCATTTCTGAGACATTTTGCATCACTTTTTGGTCAAAACTTTGCTCAAAACCCTGTTGTAGACAATGTGATGCTTGTCTTCTGCTCCCTAATGGACACCAGGAAGCAGAAGACTACACTATAATAATTTTGACACGTCACAATGGTAATTCGCATTTCCGAGACAACTGGAACGCACCACAAATCTCACTTAAAGCCTACAGTTTCCAAAGTGTTGCATCGTTACTGTTTCACTTGTGTTTTTTATGAACTACAGGTACCTTATTTATTGAATGGCAAATCTAAACGGCTTCTATAAACATCTGTAAATGCATTTATTTTCTCATCTGAGGCCAGTTCCACTTGATGATAATAGCAATGTGACCTGACTTCTAGTTGTGTCTTAATATTTTGTAGAGGGCTGTGTATTTATGCCATAGAAATCCAGCTGAAACCAATTAGAAAGAAAGAACCACTCCATTCTGCTTTTGTCAAACATCAAATTGACTTGAAAAGATACTACAGATTTGATGTTTTAACATATTTTCATAATATACTTTGCTTATTTTGCAGGTGTTTCATGAACTGACCTCAATAATAAATCAACGGAAATATGTTTTCAGAAAGAATCGTGTATTTTAAATGCTGCTGTTTGCCATTTTGTGCAAAAAAATCTGGTGTTTGATTGTAAAACTACTGATATTTCTATTTTTAGGTTTTAAAGGTTTTCACTGTGGTGTAATTTTGCTTTTTATTTCAGTAAGTAACAAAGGGAAGACTGTATAAAACCTTGTTAACTACTCACTGATCATTTCTGCATTATATCAGGTACAGAAAGCACTCCATTTGTTGTTTGGTTTAACTGTAGTCATGAAAACTTTCCACCAGCTGAAGCTTAAAGTTGAAGAACCACACTATAATGTTCATAATCTTCAGTGAACTCTTTTTTTTATCAAATGAGATTAACAACTTTTAGATGTTTGTGTGGTTGATTATACTGATAGTTGAAAAATGACTTCAATAATACACTTGAATGAAATAAAGAACACAATAACATGAAAAAGGAGTTTTCTGCTTGTCGAATCTGCTTGTCATGATGCCTGCTGGCTCTTGTTACCATGTCCCTGATGACAGCTGACATCTTACATGTTACCAAATCGCACAACTCAAAGCATCTTATTGACAATTTGCCAGACAGTCATTAACTCTACCGTCTACCGTTCCAGACCCCAAAGGTGCTCGTTGGAGTCAGACCTGGTGACTGTGGAGGCCACTGGAGTGATCTCTGTCATGTTTGCGAAAACATTTGGAGATTATTAGCTTTGTGATGTGTTGCATCATCCTGCTGGAAGTAGCCATCAGAAGATGCTAAGCTGCAGTCACAAACATGGTCGACAAAAATACTCAGGAAGGCTGTGCTGTTTATGCCACCTTGGTACAAGGTGCCCAAAGTGCGCCAAGCTAATGTCCACCATTACAGCAGCAGTCTGAACTAGCACAAGGCAGGATTGATCCATGCTTTCATTCGGAGCTGAGCTGCAGACTCATCAGACTTGACCATGTTTTTCTATCTTTTGTCCAGTTCTGGTGAGTCTGTGTGAACTGCAGTCTCAATTTCCTGTTCCTAGCTGAAAGGAGGCCACCCGGTGTGGTCTCTGCTGCTGGAGCCCATCTGCTTCATGGTTAGACATGTGGTGTGTTCAGAGATGATATTCTGCATACCCTTACTTTGAACCAGTGATTATTTAACTTCCTGTTGGCCATTTTGGTCCAGATCACTGGATATTTTCTCTTTTTCAGAGCATCTCTGGAAACTGTAGAGATGGTTGTGTGAGAAAAATCAACAGTTTCGGAAACATTCATGCCACATTGAGTGTCACTTAAATCCCCTTTCTCCCTCCTACTGATGCTCAGGTTGAACTTCAGCAAGGATCATGTCTACATTACATGCATTGAGAAATTTAACTTGTGGACCTAACTGAGAAACATCTACAAAATCATAACAGTGACATATTGGTGAAGGATACTTTCATGTCTGTAAGATGAGTTAGAACCATACTAAAAAAGGAATGAAAGCTGAATAACTAAATGGAACTATTAGTATTATCATTAGTTCAGCTGATTTGTTAATCCAGGATTAAATCTGTCCCGTAATAGATCAAAAGATATAATGGGTGCTAGACCAGCTTACCATGGAACTGCACCAATAATGTGTGTGAAAGCCCCCAGCATGCACTGAGCAGTAGATTCTCATTTACTTTCGTTTCCTACCTTACTCTGCTGCTTATTGTTTTTGCAGTATACAGTCACACATTTCCAGCCAGGCATTAACTGTGATAACAGGTTATGTTTGTATGCGACTGATGAGAAAATGTCACTCATTCAGGATATATAGTGATGATACATCTTACAATAAATAATTCTGCAGTTTGCAGATTTAAGAATAAATTGGCTGTTCCTCTTTCATGTGCTGAACCTTGGGTCTGTGTTGACTCATTTTAAACCTGGTTAAGGTTTGCGTCATTGCAGCAGTGATGTATCTTACTGCAGTACGCTGCAAACCAAAGGGGTGTGCACTGTTGTGTAAATGAGACAGTATTAAAACATACCAGTACATCAAGGTTTTGCTGCTATCAGCAGCAAATTAACACAAAAACTGAAATGTATATCGCATGACTAGAATAATGATGTAATCTGGTGTCAAGCCCCTCTGAAGGATCAACAAATAAACCTGAGGGTTTATAAATTTGACTAAAATATTCATGTTATGCTGCAGTTTCCTTCCCTCTAATATTCAAGTTTTGAAAAACATAACTTTACCTCTTCAGTAGAATTGTCAAATAAATGCAGGGAGTTAAAAATCTTTTTTCTCTACTAGAGTGAAGTCTGGTCTTAGACCAGAGTAGTGAAGAATATAAATAGTTCAGTGAAAACAGAAAAAGTACAACGAATGGTACTTAGAGTTTGTGGTGTCTGAGAAAACAGCATGCTTGCATCATCCTTTCTGTTGAGATATGGTTGAAGCAACACTAAAAGTTTCCAGCTCTAAAACTGTTTGCCTCTTACCCATTTTGGTAGCACACTGGCATTTATCATGTGCATTCCTGGAGCGTTATCTTGCAGCATTCTGAGGCTGAGAAACTGCACTTCACAACTTTCCCCCCCGTCCTGTTACAGCTGAGTTCTTCTGTTTTATGGCAACGCAACATGTGGGAGCAACTGGATACGAACACACTGCGGCTGATCCATCAAAGGAACCCATGAGGCGTTATTGCCAGGAAAAGAAAGAAAGGGACAGAGCAAGAAATAGGACATGGGTCAACCATGGACTGACTTACTGACTGGAAAGAGCTCCAAGAAGAGACGAATTACAAGACGGATGCTGAATTCATTGTCATTGTCAAAATATGCCAAAGTTCAATAGTGTGACTTTAAAGCTCTTCTGGAAAATTTAATTGGACTATAGTTGTTGTCCCTGACCACGTGCAAGAGATTAGAATCAGTTTATTGATAGGTGGAAATTCACCTCCTTTCAGGAATTATTTGCCTTCTTCTGGTTTACTGTTGCTGTCTGTTAACATATGCTACTTGCTGAGGAGTGGTTATCTCCACAGCTCTGTACTTTTTATACAAGCTATCCCTTGTGGCTATGGATTTCTTTTTTCATAAGGTTCTTCATCTTACGTTCCTCCTCTGTAACTTATAGTTCAAAGCCTACAACTGGATCAATGGAGCACTCAGAGCTGTTAGGACAGCCCCATTTATATTTTCACACAGGAGATTTTCCATATTTAACCACATTATGTATGTTTCAAAACTTAAAATTGCATGTAAAACCAGCCAGTTTCTTTTCTAATGTCAGATAAATGTACTGAATGGAGACGACTCCTCCTGCATCATGGTGTACCCTAAGCTTGTATACAATTAAACAAGTTCTCTAAGTTGTTTTTTTTATTTATTTTAGTTTAAGGGACTGATATTTGAGATAAAGAACTCATTCATCTTTTTAATCTGCAGGACAAATCAACAAGAATAAATGTCAGGAAATGAACAGAATAGAAATCTCATCAGCTGCATAATAAGCAAACTTACTGTTTATTTTTTATTGTTGAAGCTGTTAGGTGACATGTGAGGGATTTCTAACATTCGCCACCAGACCAGAGGCCTCCTGTGTGCAAAAGTGACAAAATGCAGTTTTAAAGGGCCATTGTCTGAAGTCACTCAGCTGTGAACAGCATGTCATGGCTTCATGTAGTACTACCTTAAAATAAACACTTATTATTAGGGACGGGGATTAATTGTCATTGGTTAAACTAGAGTTTGCATCCATTGAGACGTACGTTTGCCTTATAACATAATTGTTATACAGTATATACACAATACAAGATAAATTAACTGCAGATAATGTTTATACATGCTTAGATATATTTCTGAAAAACAGAAAATGAAAAGTTTATACACACAGTAAGGCATAGAATATATACAGAACTAACCTAAAGGTATTAGTATCAAACATTGGTCAAATATTCACACTGCAACAAAACAAAGAATTTCAAACTGTTTATATTATATACAAAAATACTTATGCAAATGCCCCTAGGAATATCTTAATAGAAAAAATAATAGGAATCTCATCAGGAGGACATCACATTATGTTGAAACATGCACTTTCCGCAAAGGGTTTTCAGTCCAGCGGTGGGCAACATGTCTACATCATTGTTGCTTTTAGGGGTGGGCGTGATTCACTGAGAAGAAGCAGTTCTTAGTGAAGGGATACTTGGTCTACTGTGCTCATTGGTCCTCATTGTGTGGCCATCCCTGGCCTACAGTCCAGTCCTGTGATCTCATATAACCTGTGAGCTCGCTGAGTATCGTACAGCACTCGCTACACTTTGGACTCACTCTCTAAGTTGGCAATGTCCCCGTTCCTCTCAGTCTGCTCTCTCTTCTCCTCCTCGTCTGTGTTGGTTTTGGTCTCCTGGCCCTCCTGCTCAGACTCGGGGAGCCCCTGCTGGCTCAGCTTACTGGCCAGCGACCACGTCAGGGGCAAGCGAGCCCGGTTGGCCATGTCAGCGAGCTCTTTGGCACTGCAGGTGGGTGTGTCAGTTTCGTAGATTTCGTGGAAGCTGTTGTAGTCCACCTCGTAGAAGCCGTCCTCCAGCGTCAGGACGGGGGTGAAGCGGTAGCCCCATTTAATCTCACTGCTGACATAGGAACTCCTGGCCTGGCACGTCATTCCTGCAGATAAGATGAAGGATTTTAAAGTTGTAGTAGATGGAGTCAACTTGCATCCATCATCCTAATTACCAGCAAACCACAGCATGGCTTTTTTTGTCCTGAGTTAAACTGGCCTTCTCTCTACTACCACAAACTGATTTTTATTGGCACACCGTGTTGAATTGGATAATAGCAGTTCCCTCGTGCATGAAAGTACAGGCGAGAGGATGCTGCTCACTTTGTTATTACAATGACTTATAAGTAAACGTATAGCTGTGGTTTTGCAATGGACAGCAAAGATAATGACACCCTCAGACAAATATTGTGATTCTGATGTGATTTAATCAGAAACTAGATATTGAGGGTTACTCGTGTCAGCTTATGTAATGCAAACCTGTGCCCACCACTCAGCCAGGGTTTAAGCTCACAACATTAAGCTGAAACAACTGAGAGAAGAAGGTTTGAGCTCTGGCATTTCTGTGTGGAGTTTACAATTGCAAGTGTATATTATGAGTCTGTCTCTCTGTGTTGGCCCTGCATCAGAATATGCAGTTTTAGAAAATGAACTTGAGGCAGATCTGAGTGTCTATCTAACCTCGTTGAGTTTGAGATTCTTAGAGTTACCCAGAACCCTTTAGTTGAGTTACCACAAAAAGCTTTGCAGCTGGTTGCTTTACTTTTGTTAAGTTCACTAAACTTTTTTAATCTGTCTGTACAAGCACCCCCTCCGTTCTTATTCTGTTCTCTGTTATCTCCAAAGGGACCGTCTGGATCTCTACATAGATCAGATTTAAAATCTTCAACAAAAAGTCAATTTTATTGCTTTTGAATCTCTGCAGAGGGGAAGGCTTTGCATGACTTAATCATATCCCTCCTAAGGCTGTTGTTTTCCCCTTGCATAGTATCTTTACGTTAAAAGCTAACTCAGTAAACTCCTCTTAGAAAACTAAATAATGAGACCTCATTTTGACAGCGTGTCAGCCAGATTTGAAGACATGACATCATATTCATGGCCTTTCAGGCAGAGCAATCCCACTACAGTAATAATTCATCGGGTCGGAACATTTTCCATTATGTTTGCAACTTGTGCACATATTAATCAGTTGTTTATCAAAACGAAAAATAATGGTAACTTATCTTAAATTACTTACTATAATGTACGTCTTAATGTTCTTTTTTGTTTTAGACAAACAGATTTTCAAATTAAAATAAAGTTAGCAAAACATAATCATCTAATGCCTTACTTAAACCACTGGGATCTGTCCGAGTTCGTCCTGCAGTGGTATAAATGAGGACAAAGTGGTGTCCTGCACGCCTGTTACCACAGGCATTTGATTTTTATCATTTAATTCTATGTTCCACGTAATTTACCTTCTATTTTTCTATTTAATCAGTATACACTGCAAACATACAGATTTCCAGATAGCTTGTATTCCAGGTACTTCCTCATGTTGTTAAGTCTCTGAACACTTGCATCGAATATACCACAGAAAGTGTTACGTTTTGTGCACATTCAAACATTCTGAGTAGGGTTTTGTCAACGACGGCAGGTGTTCAACTGAAATTTGTATCTAACCCTGCAGCTCATGTCGGTTAAATTTAGATTACTAAACACAACAGACATGAGAAGACATGTCCTGATACCCCAGTGATTTGTAAGATTAAGTGATTCATTTCCCCCCTGCAGAAAGCAGATTTCATCTTTCCCTGCTCCTGCCCGTGTTTTCTTTGGCATCTTCCCGCAATCAATAGGATACAGTGGATGAACAGGTATTTTCATTTTTTATGACTAAGCTATATTGACAATATTGCTGCGTGACACAGGGTGAAAATGACAACTTGTATTCATGTTTAACAGTGGCTTTATGATAAACAAAGCTAGAGTTGATTGTTGTATTTGTTTTAGAAGAAATGAAACAACTACTCAAAGACATGAAGGTAACAATGTGCATGGACCTTTCTCAGTAGAACTAAAGCAAAACAAATGAGTTACATTGGCTTAAATAAGTAATTTGACAACCTGATTTCACCAAATCTAGAAGGAAAATTAAGTTGAATCAACACAATTAACCATTTAGAGATTAATACAGATCATGTTGATCATACTAAATAAACAGAGTCAATAGAGCTAAAAAAAACTCTGGATAAATAATCAATAATAGCTCATCTATAACTTCTTTAAAAGGTGTAGCCATATGACAATTGTTAACTCAATTTTTTTTAGTTGAGCCAGTGTATTATTTCTGAGAAGTGATCTGTGATGGTGTTTTTGTCCTACTTTCAATCATGGAAGCAGTGTCTCTGATGAGGGTAATGTTAGTGGATTACAGCAATTACATGGATTGCCATGGCATTTTCTACTGATATTTCATGTCCCCTGCTTGTTGGATTGTAACAAGCTTGATTATCTTTTGACTTTTCATTTTAAACCATTAACAGGTCAAAATTGCTTTATCTGAGGTGACTGACACACAGACTGATGCTAAAGTATTATCCTTATCTGAGTAATCCACAGCATGAGCCTGAGTTGTATTGTAAGCATAGTTCAGTCTTTTGGCAGCAGTTACTGAAGGTTTTGCAATCTACGGTAAAACCCAGAGTTTACAAAGAAATTTAATTAATACTGATGATGTCTCAATAAAAATGATTTGCAGTTGACATTTCGTTGATTGAAGATAGATCTCGACATATGTTATTAAGTTCATCTAGTTGTTTTTCACTATCTTTTTTTTCTTTTTGGAGTATATTTTTGCACAGTTGTGGTTCCAGATTGTTTCTGCTTCTTCATACTGGTGTTATTTACTGTGAAAGGCTGTCTTTCTTCTTTTTGTCTGAGATGCTGGCTGGTTACAGCCAACTGATTTGACTGATGATGCCTGGTGAAATGGCCAAAATTCAAATGCAACATTGGAGACAGATTTTTGGGCCGACAGAGCTGCATCACAGAGAACAGAACATTAATTAATGTATAACCGAGGGAGCTTCAGGGAACCTCTCACATTTTAATTAAGTTTAAAGTTGATAAGAATGTGTCATGGTCATGCCTTGTTTTCCCCTATTGTGTGTTTCTGTCTCCCTCTGTCTGTCGCTGGAGTGGAGGCTGGAAGGTTACTCCCGGCCATCTCTCCACACACCTGCAATCATCAC
>JAVQJG010001778.1:0-12593 GCA_036024015.1 Craterocephalus amniculus | reverse complement strand
ATTGTAATGAAATTACCACTTTTACTACATACTATACCACGTAGAAAACCATTTTTCTTAGAAAGATTAAAATAATATCAGGTATAGTTCCTTTAATTCATTTTTACCAGAGATAACCAAAATATCAACTCAGAATTTACAAATATATATTTCTGGCATAAAAAAACAAAACAAAAAATCAGTTACCTATATAACCACCTTTCTTTACGAGGACACTCAAAAGCCTGGCATCCATAGATTCTGTCAGTGTCTTGATCTGTTCCCGATCCACATTGCGTGCAGCAGCAACCACAGCCTTCCAGACACTGTTCAGAGAGGTGTACTGTTTCACCTCCCTGTGAATCTCACATTTGATAAAGGACCACAGGTTCTCTATGGGATTAAGATCAGGTGAACAATGAGGCCATGTCATAATTTTTTCGTCTTTTAGACCTTTTCTGGCCACGCAGTGGAGTACTTGGATGTGTGTGATGGACCATTGTCCACCCATCCATCCATTATCTACCGCTTATCCAGGGTCGGGTCACGGGGGCAGCAGCCTGAGCAGGGAAGCTCAGACTTCCCTCTCCCCAGCCACATCAGCCAGCTCATCCAGGGGGATCCCAAGGCGCTCCCAGGCCAGCCGAGAGATTTAATCCCTCCAGCGGGTCCTGGGCCGACCCCGAGGCCTCCTCCCGGTGGGACATCTCATCACCTCATCTGCCTCCTCTCAATGCGGAGGAGCAGCGGCTCTACTCTGAGCCCCTCCCGGATGACCGAGCTCCTCACCCTATCTCTAAGAGAGAGCCCATTCACCCTGCGGAGAAAACTCATTTCGGCCGCCTGTATTCGCGATTTCGTTCTTTCAGTCACTACCCAGAGCTTGTGACCATAGGTGAGGTTAGGAACGTAGATCAACCGGTAAATCGAGAGCTTCGCCTTCTGGCTCAGCTCCCTCTTCACCACGACGGACCGATTCATCATCACTGCAGACGCCGCACTATTCGCCTATCGATCTCCCACTCCATCCTTCCCTCACTCGTGAACAAGAACTTGAACTCCTCCACTTGGGGCAGGACCCCAAACCCGACCTGGAGAGGACAAACCACCTTTTTCCGGCTGAGGACCATGGTCTCTGATGTGGAGGTGCTGATTCTCATCCCAACCGCTCTGGAACCCGAGTCCTTGAGAGGGGCTGGACCTTCTTCCACTCTGATGGAGCATTGTCCTGCATTAAAATCATGTTTTTCTTGAACAATAATGACTTCTTCCGGTACCACTGCTTGAAGGTGTCTTCCAGAAACTGGAAGTAGGACTGGGAGTTGAGCTTTACTCCACCCTCAACCTGAAAAGGTCCCACAAGCTCATCAGCTCTGAAATATAGCAAAACTGGTGGTAAATGGCATCTTGGCAGCTTCCCGTTTGATTTTCCTCAGTTCATGGGTAGTTATTTTGCGCCTTGTTTTTTCAACACGCTCGCAGGGTGCGACCCTGTTGAATGAATCTCTTGATTGTTTGATGATCACGTTTCAAAAGCTTGGCAATTTTAAGAGTGCTAGATCCCTCTGCAAGACATTTCACTACTTTTGACTTTTCAGTGTCCATCAAATCTCTCTTCTGACCCATTTTGCCAAAGGAATGGAAGTTGCCTAATAATTATGCACACCTGATATAGGGTGTTGATGTCATTAGACCACAAACATTTCATTTCATTACAGAGATGCACATCACCTGATATTGTTAATTGGCAGTAGGCTTTCAAGCCTGTACCGCTTGGAGAAGGACAACATAAAAAGGATGATGTGGTCAAAATGCTAATTTACCTAATAATTCTGCCCACCCTGCATACGTTTGGCAAACGCAACATAAAACTGAATTTTTCCAGCTCAGATGACAGTTTTACAACTCCAACTTCTACGACGACAAAGTCTTTTCTTCTGTGTGGACACGAGTTCAAGTTTGTAGGTATAAAATAGTATACATATTTTTTCTTTAATACACACACTGCATATATGTGTTACCGATCTCACCTAATGCTTCTCTTAAGCTGGCAGCTCCATCCGGTACTATCTTGCTAGTCACCTTTGAATTTGGAGCATGCTGCGTTTGGTATAGTCACCGAATCAAACAGTCCCCCCCAACGCCAATGTCATCTGGACACTTTTTTACTTGTACCCACAAACTTGAAAAGAACACAGAAAAGAAGACTTTGTTATCATAGAAATTGGAGTTGTATTCGTAAGACTTTGCACTCACAGATTTTAGATTCAGACTGACATGAAAATAATCCTGATCTACACAAATTTCTCTGACACATGTATATGACAGCAGTTTTCTGCATAAAGCTGGGTTTATAACCATGCGTCGGCTCCGCGCAGTTGGACCCATGGAGGCCAGCAGACCCTCTGTGTATTTATACTCCAGCGTAGGAAAACGCGCCAGGTCGCGGTGTCTTTTCCGGATCTGCGGGCAGTGGCAGGCTGCTACCGGCAGCCATAGACTACCAATACCATAGACTCCATCAGGCGGAGTTTTTTCAGTGAGTCAAAAAAAAAAAAGTACAATTTATTGATCAGTCAATGATCAGTCTTTGAGGGCAGCTGTTGGATGAGTTGCACAGTCTGATAATTTTCCACGTGATTCATTACTGGCGTCTCCGTGGATTTTGTGCCACAAATCACCACTGACGCTGCAAGATCAGTGAAGTAAACTGTAGTCAGATCTGGAAAAGTGCAGTTTTATTTCACTTTTACATGCGGTTTAAAAGGTAGTCAGATATCCGGAAACTAGTATCACAATCTGACCAATCACAAGGGAGAACTTCAGCATCTCTGCATCCGCATAGCCGGCTGCACTCAGGTCTGGAACAGGTGCGCATTGAGCCTCTGCGGACCTACACAGAGGCTACTGCGGTTACACCATAACCCCTGGGACGCAGACGACGCGCGAGTATAAACCCACCTTAAGACTTAATTAATTAATGCAAAAATATGACTACAAATTTTTGAATTATACATACGTCTTTTTGATAACTATCTTATTTAACCCTCATAGCTCCCTAAGATTTCTAAAGGGGTAGCGAATCACTTTTAATGTTACTTTTTTCTACTCATGCAAATAGCATAAAACTTGGTCATGGTGTATATTGATGGTTGATCCATGATATTCTAGAAGAGTAGTGATTGATAGTGATAGTGATTATCCCGATTCCATTTTATTCATATTTTCACTCACACACATTTCATTTTACTAAAAGGCTGTTATTGGTTGAGGTGTTTGTTGTGTACAGTATTTGAAAAAACTTCCATCTGTACTTGTTTTATGTAATTTATCTAATGAATGTCAGAATCTAAAGATGGCCACTGAAATAGGCAAAATACAGTAAAAACTATACTATATCATATACATTCAACGGCCACTTTATTAGGTACACATGTCCAACTGCTCATTAACCCTTAATTTCTAATCAGCCAATCACATGGCGCCAACTCAGTGCATTTAGGCATGTAGACATGGTCAAGACAATCTCCTGCAGTTCAAACTGAGCATCAGTCTGGGGAAGAAAGGTGATTTCAGTGACTTTGAACGTGGCATGGTTGTTGGTGCCAGAAGGGCTGGTCTGAGTATTTCAGAAACTGCTGATCTACTGGGATTTTCACTCACAACCATGTCTAGCGTTTACAGAGAATGGTCTGAAAAAGAAAAAATATCTAGTGAGCGGCAGTTCTGTGGGCGAAATGCCTTGTTGATGCCAGAGGTCAGAAGAGAATGGCCAGATTGGTTCGAGCTGATAGGAGGGCAACAGTTACTCAAATAACCACCTGTTACAACCAAGGTAGGCAGAAGAGCATCTCTTAACGCACAGTATGTCGAACACTTGAGGCGGATGGGCTACAGCAGCAGAAGACCATGCCGGGTGCCTCTCATTTCAGCTAAGAACAGAAACTGAGGCTACAATTTGCACAAGCTCATCGAAATTGGACAATAGAATATTGGAAAAACGTTGCCTGGTCTGATGAGTCTCGATTTCTGCTGCAACATTCGGATGGTAGGGTCAGAATTTGGCGTCAACAACATGAAAGCATGGATCCATCCTACCTTGTATCAACGGTTCAGGGTGGTGGTGCTGGTGTAATGGTGTGGGAAATATTTTCCTGGCACTCTTTTGGCCCTTTGGTACCAATTGAGCATCGTTGCAATGCCACAGCCTACCTGAGTATTGTTACTGACCATGTCCATCCCTTGATGACCACAATTTACCCAACTTCTGATGGCTTCTTTCAGCAGGATAATGCGCCATGTCATAAAGCTGGAATCATCTCAGACTGGTTTCTTGGACATGACAAGGAGTTCACCGTACTCAAATGGCCTCCACAGTCACCAGATCTCAATCCAATAGAGCATCTTTGGGATGTGGTGGAACGGGATATTTGCATCATGGATGTGCAGCCGACAAATCTGCGTCCACTGTGTGATGCCATCATGTCAATATGGACCAAACTCTGAGTAATGCTTCCTTGTTGAATCTATGCCACGAAATGGTAAATGGACTGTACTTGTATAGCACTTTTCTAGTCACAGACCACTCAAAGCGCTTTACATGACAAATCTCATTCACCCATTCATACCCATTCACATTCACACAGCACCTATATTGATACATACTGGGTGCTTAGGAGCTAACATTCACACAACCGATAGGCACATCGAGAGGCAAGGTAGGGTTCAGTGTCTTGCTGCCCAAGGACACTTCGACATGTGCCGGAGTGGAATCTAACCGCTGACCTCCTGTATTAGTAGGCGACAGCTTTATCCACAGAGCCACAGCCGCCCCAAGAAGAATTGAGGCAGTTTTGAAGCCAAAAGGGTGTCCAACCCGTTACTTGCATGGTGTACCTAATAGTGGCCGGTGAGTGTATATGTATATATGTATGTGTGTGTGTTTATGTATCTATGCACACACACGCACACACACTATAACTCAATTGTGGTGAGTAAATTTTAACATGAACTCAAAACGACAATTTTTGTTGGATTTACTTCAAAGAAATAAGATGAGCTAAATGATTTTAAATAGTTCTTGTAGCCACTACACACACACTTCTCATTCAACCCGCTGACCAACTCCACCGACCGTCACAACACATCCCTCACCGACGCCAGGTAGCACCACACATTGCTCCCTGATCTGTGGGAAACACTGAAAGCGCTATACACGTACAGTCCATTTACAATTTTATCATTTGTGTTTAGTGTACTTTAGTGAGGTGTTTTCATATTACTTGTTCCCTCCTTACAAACAAAGCTTTTACCAAGCAAAGCGTGTATTGTCGGCATCTATCTTTTTGTGGTTCTGCTATCATATGTTGTTGTTCCTAATGAGCAGTACTTCTCAAAATATTCACATAGGGAGGCAAACACGTGGGAACAACATTTGCCCCTAGAATCAGTACCTGTGTCGTGTGTTCTTGTTAAAGGATAACTTCGGTATTTTTCAACCTGTACCTGTGTGTTACTTTATTTTCCCTCATAGATCACTCCTTACTGTAGGACAGTTCGCTATTTGCTAAGATAATAGAAACATGGTGCGTGTTTGTGTTTTTACAAGTTGTAAAAATAGATTGTAGCCAACCTCTTTACAGTACGAAGTGAATTCGCCCTTTTTCCATGGCGTATGGTAGTGACGTAATCGCTGTTGAGATTGCTATGCATAAACAACATGTCATCCACCGTTTCCAGCTTCAGCTCTGTTGTCTGTTCCTCTACTACAAACCCGACGGCAAAAAAATCTCTTGCTTGCTGTACTGGATGCCGTGATGGCAAGATCATTCCTTACTTTCAGTGGCAGGTATCAAGAAAATTTAAGAAAAATAATTCACAAAAATACACACTACAAGATGATACGCAAGATGAACGACTCTTATGGCAGTTAAATGGGATTTATTCTGTGGTAACACTGGAAAATATGTACTTACATACAACTTCAGCACCAGTCTAAAGATGCATTCGATTAATTGATTAAAGATAATGTAATCGACTAAAATCTTAAGGATAGATTAATCGATTATGTTTAGTTTGAATATTACATTCCAGAAGCTACGATATTCTCACCAAACAAAATGGGTTCAGCCAAAAATCTATTATATCAGCCATACCACCTCTGACCTCCAACCGGGGACTGGCTATTAGGCATGGGCATAATTAATGGATTGATTAAGAGTCGTTCATCTTGTAATAAAAATCTAAATGAGGAAACACACTAGGTTTTGTCTACTTTCACTTAATCTATACATAGTTTGTATATTGAATTTTAGTATAGAAATATTAATAATTAATCAATAATCAATGGTTAATTCTTCTGATAATCGATTAAGACAATTTAATCGGATGCCAATCCCTACTGGCATCAAAGAAAATGATTAAATGATGACACTTATCTAAAGCTCTTGCGAAAACAGGATTCTGGATGATTCTAGTTCAGTAAAAGCCTGGCTAACGCAACTTCAATGCAAGCACTTGTCTGGCCAAGAGCTTGAGGACACGGTTTCTCAGAAGGGACGGTTTACCCGCCTCTTTCAAGGGTTGGTGATTATTTCAAAGCTCAAAAAAATCACAGCCAATCACAGCACTCTTTCGTCTGACGTATGTGTAGCCAGCGGAGCTAACTGGTAGATCAGACTCTTACTGAAGCCGGTCAGGAGCAAGGTGAAAACATCTTTCACTCCAATAAATATCAGGGCTATTAGTTGCTCAAACGTCAAAGAGAATTTTTTGTTCAATGTGCTCAAAACAAAATCTTTTGACACATTTGCATGTGTAAGGGATTTAAAGTTATACGTCACCTCAAATGACCTCTCGACTCTTAATCAACGAAGGTGCAAGTCCTGGCCTAACGTCCGTACGTCTTCATCCTCACCTGCCAAACACGACAGCTGGACCCAGCTCTGAACTAACCATTTCCACATTATGACCCAGAGTCTACTCGTATGAGTCAGATAAAGATTTATTAAGCAGATTACAAGTCAGATAATAATCAGTGTGTTTCCCGCAGTCTCCTGGAGCAGAGTCCCCAGCTCTGCCCTGCTCCCAGAACCAACCCTACTTTGCTCCTCCCATGTCAGACTTGACCACCCTTTCCAGCTCCATTTCCCCTGTCAAACATGCATGTCAAACATGTAAATGTTGGCAATGTTGAGAGTGTTGAATTGAGCATGCATTTTTGGACGAGCTCAAAATTGATTGGTTTCCTATTTTTTGAGAGGTTGGAAATCTGTTGAATAGCCCTCTTGACCAGACTATATGGAGCTCGCAAAATTTAGTGGGGGGGACTAGGCTAATACAGAGAACAAATGAGCAGCAGATGTCAGCACCAGAACTGAATCTCTCTGAGTAACACTACCCACAACCCAGAGAGCAGAAACCAGAGGAGCAGTGCCACATTCTCTAGATTTTTGGAAGGTTATTAGGCTGAATAATTGTATCTGATAGGATTAACATCTAACAGATTTCACAGAGTTGGACCTTAAATCTATTGATGTGAAAACAGCAGGACGGCGATGTGACCAGAGACAACAAAAACAAGGAGGGTAAAACTCACGTCTTCAGAGAGGTCATGAGGTAAATGCTCTTTGGCAGCAGCAGGTAGACCTGATCTGTCAGAACAGCATGGATGATCTTCTTGGCAACATAGTCTGCATTCAGGATAGGCAGCACATTGGGCCACCTGATAGGACACAAAACAGGAGAAAAACCAGTAGAAGGTCAAGAAATAGAAATTTTCTTCGTCTGGAAAGTACACAGGGACATCCCCCTGGCTGGAGGTCCAAAGTGAGATGTTTCTTTAACCTGAATCGAACTGTGGGAAAATTTGCTGGACTGAGCTTTCACCTCAGTGGCCCCTTGTCGTCTGAGCTGGATCCAGTGCTGGTTTGGAGCCAGAGCCAGATTGAGCACCCTCTTTTTGGTGTTCGACTATGGGGCCATTATTGTAGCAATATTATCTAAAAATCCGGGTGAAGAGTTACAAATGCGTGTGGAGAGTTGTGAGTCCGTATCTAAATTTGTGTGTGCACATTAGCAAATCCAACTGTGCACACACAAATTAAGATACGGATATAAAACTCTCCATACGCATTTGTAACTCTCTACACGCATTTGTAGATAATATTGCTACAACAATGGCCCCATATTTGACTGCCTAAGTGCTTGGAAGCTGTGCCTTAAAATATGCCTTTCACAAAACAATAGTATTTAAAAAAAAGTCTACACATCAGAACTGCAGCTTGCAGGTACTCCAGAACTCAGTGGCACGGGTTCTGACAAGGACCAGGGGGCGGGAACACAATTAAAACACGGTTTTAAAATCACTGCATTGGCTCCCCGTGCGTTTCAGGATTAATTTTAAGGTTCTCTTTGTAGTTTATAAATGTGTTAATGGTCTTGGGTCTTCTTATTTATCTGACCTGCTTTTAGACTGGCCTTTTAGTTGTTCCTAAAGCAAAGACCAAAACACATGGCGAGGCCTCGTTCCAATATTATGCGCCCTCACCTGTGGAACGGCCTGAATGTAGATGTTTTTAAAAAGAGGCTCAAAACCTATCTTTTAGCTTAGCTTTTAATTTAATTTGGTCCCTATTCATTTATTTAGCTATATTATTACTCTTATTTACTTATTTAATCAATTATTATTATTTATTTATTTATTTATCCATTTTATCTTTTTTTCATCATTATTTTTATGTCTCTGTTCTTGACTTATTTTTGTGATGTACACTAATGTAGGTACATATTGTTTTTTAATTTATTGATCATATCATTACTTTCTAGTTCATTTATAGTAATTTATTTATTTTATCCTTTGTCTCATTTTTTTAATCTTTTAATCTGTAACTCTCTAGCTCCGGTGTCTCCTAATGGGGATCCTCCACAAAGGGAGGTGTCTCTCTGGTCTGCGGGGTTGTCGCTGCAGGGGTCGTCCTGGTCGGGGTGTCTGGCCGGGCCCTGCATCGCAGTCTTATGGCTGTGGTCGGGGCCTTGGCCTGCCCTTATCTTGGTGGCTCCTGTGGCGATGACGTCTGTGGTCACTGGTGGGGTTGTTCCCGGACGGATCCCCAAGGTATAGTTTCCTCACAGCGGTGTCGAGCCATCTGTCTTTTATGTATTTAGCTTGGCTTCTTACACAATTGTTTCAGTTAAAGAGACAGATACTACAGGACAGTTTATTCTTCTGAAAGAGGAGTGGCTTGATGATTTTCTGTTGTGCGTCCGTGTGTGTGTGTGTGTTGTGCCTATGATGATAAATGTGTGAAAACTGATGAACAGTTTCTTTTTTAACTTGTTTTTATTTTATTTCCAACATTTGTTTTTATGATGTAAAGCACTTTGAGATGCTTCGTGTATGAAAGGTGATATAGAAATAAAGTTTGATTTGAATAACTGCTGATGATTATCATATTCAGAAGTCTTTTTTTTTCTAATCCTCCTTCGCCCTGCTGATGATAACTAAGTGCTGCTGAGTGTTCTGTTCCTGAGCTGTGGTCACTTCAGTTTCATTTGTTAAATAAGGTTTTGTTCCGTTCAGAGTTTATGGGAATTATTCCTGCAGTCTGCTCCTTGCAGAGACTAGATGTTTCCTCCCCAGTGAAGAGATATTTTAATCAGTTACTATCCGTAAATTATCTGGGCCCAGTATTTCAAACAATCCACCAGGATTAATCTAGATGAATCCATATCTGATCAGACATGGGGTATTTCAAACTAGATTTTATCATGAAGATTTAAATTTCAGATTTGCAAATCCAATCCTGCCTTTAATCTAGATTTTTTGCTATTTTGGGTATTTCAGAATTTTAGACCCATATGTGGATCATTTTTATACTGAAAATGGATTTTAACAAGGCCTCCCAAGAAATGGATCTTAGGTGGATGTTGAATGCTAAATAACTATGGTTCACAATTGCTGTTACTAACTCCACATATTTCACTCTGCATCTTCTGAATAAAACAAGTTTGCTTTATTGCAACACAGTTTACAACATTAATGATGGAACATGGGCCCAGGTCTCCCTCACGACAGTTTTAAGAACAAATTTGCTTTGATCCTTGAATATGCAAGACATTTTTGCTGTTTAAAGTTTCCCTTTTTTTTCTGTTCGTTTTTTATGTAGAAGCATGTTAATATTAACAGCACTGAAAATAAATAAAACACAGATCAATAGTGATCACGCTTTACCTCATCTTCAGATCACTCTGACAATTCTTGCCTTTCAGGAAAAAATATTAAGGAAAAAAAAACAAAACTATTTGCATTCTAATTTCCAGATCTTTCTGCAACTGTTTTCCTCCTATCGTTACTAAACCAACTCCAGCTCAGCTTCTTGGCTTGGCTTTATTCCAGCCATAGAGGACCACTGATTTCCTTCTAAAACTTTCTGCTGTTTCTGTCACTAGATTTGCCTGCAAGACTATCATTATCTGAACTTAACATATCACCTTTTTATTGTCAAGAACAGGGACAATCCCTTCTCCAGCCCCTCTGAGTGAAAATACAGCCATCTATATGGAAATTATTACCAAAATTACATATAAAGCTTTAAAATAAATGACAAGACAAAAATCAAAGGAACCTACTTGGTCTGACAACCATCAAACATCCCAGTGTTGATGAAGTAGGGACACACAATGGTGGTCTTCACCCCATCCTTCCCTGTCGCCAGCAGCTCCAGACCAATGGACTCTGCAAAGCCAACTGCTGCAAATTTACTGGCACAGTAGTCTGCAGAGAGATGGAGGTTCACACATCTTAAATTTTTAGTCTTTTGAGCATTGATGACCGTTGCTATCCCTACATTTAACCAACAGGAGCATTATGAAAACTGCAGAAAAGCTCTGACGCTCAGGGCTTTTGTGACAATTCATACCATGCAGCTGACAAACTTTGATCTGATTACCAAAACCAGGATGTGGTAGCAAAACTACTGGAAAACATTTAGCAACGGGCTAAAACATCAGATACTGAAAACTATAGGAGCTCAACATGAAAGTCAAAATAAAACAATGTGATGACTTAGCCTGTAATGCAAGAACAGCACTCTCTTATCACGGTTCTTGCAGGATTTAGTAAGTTAAATTAAGAGACCTTAAAACCTTTTTAAGACCATTATGAATTACATTTTAGACCGATGGCCACATTTACATGGGACTTTTAATTCCTCTTTAATTTGGCATTAACGCTAATTCCGCTTTAAACAGACCTTGTTAATTCCTGCATGCAAATTTAATTCGGAATTAAACTTAATTCAGAATAAAGTGGCTGGTTTATTCGTCTCTTAATTCCGAATTAATAATTCTGAATTACTTAATTTGGAATTAAAATCTTGTCCCTCAGGTTTACATGGAAATATTAATTCCGAATGAGGGTTTACATGGACAACACGTTATCTTAATTTCGGTTTAAAGCCAGGGGTTGGGAAGGGTTCTGCTTGGTTGGATGGTGGGGAGCGACGTAACGTACGTACGTCTACCGTAAATTTAAAATCGCTTCGTCTCTTTCCAACAACAACAGTAGAAAATGTCATAATAGGAGCCATTTTGCTCGATTTAGATTCTAGTTGTGAAGCAGCAGCTAGCCGCTAGTATCCTACGTGACTTTCACCTGAACAGACTCGCTTTGAGCCCGTTTGTTTCAGACGGGATGCACTGTGTATTGTTGCCATGCTTACAGGATGAGGGGACGAGCATGCGCAGAATGACAGGAATGAACTACGAGTGGAGGGAGAAGGTTTTAATTCCGAATTAACTAATTCAGAATTATTAATTCCGAATTAAAAAACACCATGTAACCATGGCCAATGTGACACATGACCAGAAACATTCAAACGAACCTCAAAATTTAAAACATTTTATTTTTATTCATTTAGTTATTAAAGATGACATATAATCAAATAATAAAAGATAATCAAGTGCTGAACTTTTTCAGCAAGTTCATAAAAGTTTTACATATTTTCTTAGTTGCAAGCATTGCTACTATCTCTGTCAAGTGAAGTTGTGCGCATGTGTAAGGCGTGTCTGGTGTGGTATCTAAGGAAACTGGACTTTGCATGCTAGTTCCTGAGACAAACAAAAAAAGACTGTTGTGGTCATATTTCTCCTGCCATGTTAGGGATCGGTGGACAGCTGAGGAAAAACCAGGAGGGCTTCACAAAGGGACCAGGAGAAGAACAAACGTGCACCTACACTGAAGGAAACAAGCACAAAAAAACGGCAACCAACGATAATATCAAGGGACTTCACAGGAAAGCAATCCCTGATTAGAACTGGTTATCAAGTTAATTCTCACGGAAAAAACACATTTTACCATGATTTCTACAACAAGCAGCCGACGTGACTGAGGGGTTGCTTTTTACAGGTTGCAAACATATCCATAAACCAACCCATTTCTTGCATGTAGTTATTACAGGATCTGTAGTTTAAAGAGGCTAAAAGCGAAATTCATTGTTTTCACCCTGAAGGAATTAAAAAATCTTTTTGTGAAGAACTGGGTGTGTATTTTCATCTGGAGTATAGCGCAACGTCACACAGCGCCTCTGTGTGTTGATCTCCAGCTCTGTGTTTAC
>JAVQJG010001766.1:0-10102 GCA_036024015.1 Craterocephalus amniculus | reverse complement strand
TTGTGATCTGTTTTAAAGAAAAAGACAGGAAGATTAAAGAAAATCGATTAAAATCGAAAATCGGATTTGGTTTTAAAAAATCTGAGATTTTATTTTTTGGCCATATCGCCCAGCCCTATGTGCAATTAAAAGATCAGAGAGAGAAGATGGTGCCAACCCATTTAAAGACTTAAAAAACAAACAATTAAATCCTAAAATCAAGTCTAAAACGATCAGATGGCCTTTAGTCAGTCCAAAGAAGCTCTCTGATGTGGTCTCTCTTACAAATATCCAGGCAGCAGCATTTTGGGCCAACTGCAGCCGGCACAGGAGGGTTGACCTATCTGAATACAGCACAGTTGCAATAGCCTATAGGTGTGATTGAATAAAACGTTACTTCTTGTTAAATAAATAAACTCAGAGTTAGTCTAAGTCTACAAAAGAAGCATGTCAGATGCAGAAACCGTGCAACATGGACGTGGCTCTGAAGCAAACCTCACTTTCAGGTTATGTTAGGAGCAAATAGGAATAAGAAGCATAAGGTCACATTTCTGTCTGAGACATTTTGCAGGCATGGCTTCATTCCTCAAGCCAGCATGCTCCCGGGATGTCTAAGCACTACAGCTGCAGATGTGGTTATGTGTCAGGATGATGGATTTGATGTAATTATGCATTATACATTCTGAAAATAATGCATGAAAATGATCCATGGAAAAAGATGGACCAAGTGTGATAAAGGAACCCCCTTGAAGTCAACAACATTTGATCCGGGGTGGTAGCTACAAGCTAGCAAGCTGAACAGTGATGTAAAACAAACAAAAAAAAAACTATTTACCAAATATCCATCCATTTTTCTTCCATTTATTAATTTCTTACTGATATTTTTTTTAACTCTTCCGTTTAGATGTTATTTAATCCTAAAATTCTTTATAATTAGGGGCGTGTCCTTTTGATATACAGGTGCCAGATATCGGGGAAAATGAGGCCTAGCGTAGCACAACCGCAGTTTTTAGCCGGCTAACAGTGCACCTTATCTTTAACCCACCTACCTCCGTTGGCTCATTAGCTCCCGTAAGCTCCAGGTTAGCTTTGTTAGCTTGTAGCTCGGAGTTTGATGGGTGTCAATCATCCCACACAGCCCCCCTCACTGGCAGTCAGGAGACTCGTGACGGTTGCAAGATGGTGAAGGAAGGAACCGCCCAATGTGCATCATTTCAGCTCATTCAATGCCGATGGGTCACGTGGTTTTAGGGTTTGTCCATTCATTTTACAGTCTATGGTACAGCCAGGGTGTTGACAGAGCCTGGTTTGGTAAAGATTTTGTATCTTCAAAATGATTTGGTCCTGTTGGCTTCTTCGGGGCACTATCTTCTACTCTCCCTGGAACAGTAAGCGCTGAATGTAAAGTGGCTGAGTTAAAGATCGGCACATCCAAATCTGACATCATTGTCCTGAGCCAGAAACGGGTGGAATGTCCCTTTCCGGGTCTATGTGGATCATGTATGTAGAGCTGTTTTTTTACAAACACAATTTGGTTCCTATGGATAGAAATGTTTGTGTACATCGGAGAAAATGACCAGACATCCAAGTACTGAGATCAGCAAATGGAAACACTTATAACATTAGTTCAGATGAACTGTGGTATTGCTTCACATTGTAACTATTTATTTACATAAGAATGTTTTAAATAGCTGTCAAAATCCATTTCACTCCCACTTTTCCCGTTAAGTCCCTGCTACAACATGATTTGTCCCTGCCTCTTCAGACATTTGAGGAGCCACAGCTGATCCCCAGAGAATCATAAAGTACACCGAGGTGCTTTGTTTTCATCCGTAATGCATTCAATAAGTCACAGCTCATCATCTGTATTTATCCAAACCTCAAGCATCCAGAGCAGCCGGATTGTCAGGCATTCTTAGATGTTCCTTAAAGTCAACAAGCTTACATCTCAAAGTCGTATTTAATAAGAAAACAGGGGTAGACTGAAAGACTCAGGCCAAAGTAACTTGAAAAAAGAAAAGGCAATAATTACTTTGGGATTACTTTTGAGTGTGATTATTATCGGGTCACCATCAGCCTAAGCCTGCACACATCCTTCCCATCCTGTCCTTTCAGCTATCTGGGCTCTACTTTGCTTTCGTAAGTGCCTCTATTGCCTCTGAAGCTTATGACTTTGCCGTGGTACTTAAAACTGAGTTTTTTTGTTTGTTTTTTTTCCTTCCCAAACTAAACTCAGAACACCGGATAAAAGATAATATCTCATGTCTGCTCATCACTTCCTTTATCCAAACAAGCTCCATTTGTCTCCCTGAGCAATAACACATTGCTGGCCTAGATAAATATGACCCAGGTCCCACAGCAACCACTGGGAAAAACACACACGCACATAGTTCATATAGAAGCACAAAGAAACACGGATTTTCAAGCAGGCAAAGACCGCAGGCTCAGTGGGATACTTGTAGGCACACCACTGGTCTGACACCTTGAGACATAAGGCTTTAAATGCAACTAATGTGGACAAAATGCAGGTTATTGCATTAAAAAGAAAGAGAAATGAGCAGCGAATCTCCGTTGCAGTGTTTTAGAGAAGCAGCGGGCGGGCGCATTCCAGGAGAGCTGCCAGAAACAACCCAGTGCCACAAAATGAAGAGGGAGGACAGCCGGACTGGGGACCACAACTGTGTTCATTTGGCTTCTCTTCCAGGGCATAACAGCAATCATGACATTGCAGAACTAACCACATAATTAACTTTCAGTTATATGAGTTGTTGCATCAACTTTGTTATACACAAGTATAATTATGTAGAGCGCTCTGATGAGGAGAAGCTGCGGCTGATGGATTGAGGTCGTTTTAGATAAAAAAGCCACACCCACTGTTACGCAGCATCGTCTCTTATCAGCGCGCTAATGTGACTGGAACATAAAAGAGAATATTAAATAAACTGAGTCTTTCTAAAATAGTTTTCAGTCACTGAATAAAGGTTTTATTACGATAATATAGCATGCTGGAGCACTATACAATACATTTTCTTCAACTTTGGGACACATTTTGAAAAGTTAATTTTGTCTTAACACTATTCAAACAGAGCTAATTTCTAAAGGCTTAAAACAGAGATGCTCTAATATAAATCTTCAAGGGCCATAACGGATATTTTTTTAATGAGTCAAAGTTGGTTGTAGTAAACGCGCAAAAAACTTGTTAAGTTATAGTCAAAACAAAAAAACAATTCAAGTTACATTTAGAAATAAACTGGAATAATCACTGAAAACTGGTGACCTGTTTGGGATGGACCCTGCCTTTGCCGGCTAGTTGATGGGAGAGGCTCCTGAATTGGATTAAGCCATACAAAAAATTTATGGTTAAACTAATCACCGCTCAAAACAAGAGTCCTGCAATGAATTAAAAACTAATATCTTGGAGGGTGTTAAGGAATAGTATTCATAATCAATATAGATATAAAGAACCTCAAGAAAAGTCCAAAAATGTAATTGCTGTAATTATAAATGGCATTTTAAAAACCAGGTGCTAAATAAATAAAAATCTCTTTCACTTTAACATAAATAGGTCAACCGCTCCACAGAACTTTTCATTCCTGATATCTTGACATTTTTATAAAAAGTGTTTTACATTCTATGAAACAGATCTCAGTGAGAAAGACGGCATCTTGTATCTGCTGCCAAGGCTTTGAATTTCATAGCTTTGGTCTCGTGGAAAATTAGGCTCAATGGTGATGTGCTGCTTGGAGGCAGAATGAATGCAAACTGTTCTGTCCATTCGTCCTCGAGTTGTCTATTTTCACTACGCACCTTGCTTTTTCAATAAATTTAAAAGACACTATTTTCTTTCTATCTAAGCTCCTTCTGCCAAGAAAAGGTGAATTAGCAACCCACTTCAAAAGTGAAATTAGATCATGTTATTCTCTTGGATAAAAGTAAAAACTACATCTGTAGTTTGTAGATCATAAAGAATCTGGTGGAAAAACCCATATCTATCACACAATGCAAAGCCACTGAGCCTCACTCCTGGTC
Organism: Craterocephalus amniculus; assembly: GCA_036024015.1. Taxonomy (NCBI): domain Eukaryota; kingdom Metazoa; phylum Chordata; class Actinopteri; order Atheriniformes; family Atherinidae; genus Craterocephalus; species Craterocephalus amniculus. Next base: position 6,094 of record JAVQJG010001766.1, on the reverse strand, counting down.
TCAGTCTCACTCCTGGTCTTGTACTCACTCCCGGTCTCAGCCTGGACTCTCAGACTGAGACCGGGAGTTGTTTATCTTGCAGGAAGTAGAAGAATCTCAAAGACCAAGGCGTTGGAGTGTGAACTGAGAAAAGTGAAAGCAAGTTAGGTAAACTGTAATTCTACCACGCTGCAGTGGACGTCTACAATTTCCTTGAAAAGAATTTAAGGTCCTCCATCTAATACACACTGTCTTTACTTCCATCTTTATTTTCAAAAAACAAAAGGTTGCTTGTGAGAACTGAGCAAACTAGTTCATGACAGCGAAAAAACAGACTTTCAAACAATGCTCTGCCTGAAGAGCTGACACAAAACCAAATTTTTACAGATCAGTACACAGTTCAACTGTTGTGTATTTTCAAATACCATGTTTTTTAATTGATGTCTCATTGATTTTCTCATTTATGCTTTTATCCTGTGGCTAATATTTGTTCAACTTTTGTAAAGAAATATGAAATCCTAAAAACGCTTCATGCTTAGAGTCTGGCTACTTCAGGGATTCAACACTTTACACAACATGAAGACATGAAGAAAGTTCATCACTGGACCAAGAAACAAATGAAAGAGTACCAACCAGGGTACCAACTGTAGACATTTCAGTAGCTTCCAAGAGCCTTTACAGGACTCCATAACTGAGTAAATGAGAGAAAAATCTACAGAAACTACTAAAAAGACTCAATAAAACTCTTTTTATCACATAAAAATATGGATATATATGGCGCCCCCCCCCCCCCCTTTTTTTTATTAAATAAATGCAAGAAAACTCAAAAGACTGTTGAGATACAACATATCTGTTATCTCCCTTTCTGATGTTTTTTTTCTTCATTTCATTAACTAAGGGGCCGTCCACACGACGCAGGATTGCAGTAAAACCGCAAAGAAGACTAAAAGCGGAGATAAGGTTTACCCCCACGAAGCCGGGGATTAGCCACCATGAAACCGGTCACTTCTGAAACCAGGTTCCAAGGTGAAGAGGTCCGAAACTTCCACCATCTTCTCTCTGTGGAGACGCCGTAACCGCACAACTGGCGGCTGTGACGTTGCCTAAGACACAAATCATTTGTAATAATGATAGTACACTTTATTTAAAGTGCCTTTCAAAGAAGCCAAGGACACTTTGCAACTCAAACAAACAATTGCAACGCAAAGAGGAAATAAAACGAAGTAAATTAAAACCGCTAAAAAACATCCAGTATTTGCGCGTTGAAATATAGGTGCCTACGTGAATGGATGGGCCCGGTGTCCATGCAGGGGAACGTCGCTCACGGAGCTGCCTGACAGAGCTAACCGCTAGCTGCTAGAGGAGGGAGGGGGCAGTTCACAGGGCGTGCCAGCAGTGATTGACAGTTTTATAAAATATGATAAAAAGTTACTTTTATAATAGTTGCAGGCTGCAGCTTTGAGCACAATGAACAGGAAATCTAATAGTTATAACAACACATGCACTGTAGAATTTTAGACCTTTTAGTTTTTCATCAGTTGGCTCAAAAACTTAATCTAATTTTCCACTTTTTGCTTTCAAAGATATGAAATGTACTCTGTTAAAAATCAGTAATATATTGGCAGATATCATATAATTACATGAAACCTACAGTTCATCTGTTACGATGTTTACTGTAATTCATAGTCCACTAATGTGTTGTAAACTAAATTACAACACGTCCACAATAAGAAGATGACATTTCTGCTGCCAGCGTATAGTATGAGAAATTTGGTTTAACAATACACAGACACTCTGGTTCAAGTTTATGAGGCACGATAACCAAGCTGAAATTATTCTAAAAAAGCCCTTTAATTAATATATAATGTTTGCTTTTGGAGAAACGGAGCGGAGTTGACTCAACAGTGTGGTAAGTTTTCAGATTTCTGTTTCTGCTGCTACTCAGCTGTGTTGCCCAACATCTACCAACATACACCACATTTATTAGCAGTTGATGTTGGCATTTATCACACCAGCACTGAGTTTAAACAGCCTATGAGAGATACAAGCATGAAAATGACTCCTCAGTCAACAATGCATCCACATCCCTGAATGTCTGAAACATCAACATCTTGAGTTGTCGCTCATATCTTTGCTTGGCTCCTGGTGGACCACTGACTCATTTGCCAAACACTCGAAAACTCACACCATAAACAACATCTCTCTGTTTTCCAGAGCACAAAACAGTCCTAACCAGCAGATTCATAACGATCAAATGAATCCAAGCAAACAGAACTCAATATGTAGTTACTGTCAAAGCCCTTGTGAAACTTCAAAAAAGAATCTGCTTTTTCTTGTTTCTTCCTTTAAAGCCTGAATACTTGCTGTGAATGTGTTCCCAGAGCTCAATACTCTGCAAGAGACCAGCTGTAAGTCCTGCACAGAGCAGACAGCAGCTCACTGGTGTATGTTCAGAGTTATTGTAGTGGACAGTGGACTCAGCTGCAGAGAAGACAGACCTCACACAGAGCATCATGGTATACACTCCATGAGTAAACTTTGAAGAGTGCATTGTCTACCCTCATGTTAACTTTCTCCACATCTTATTTCTTTGCCTCTGTAAGTGAAATCCTGCAACAAGCTGTCATACCACTTCTGACCAAACAAAATGTAGCGCTTAAACTGGATCCCTGAAAAATTAAGGCCCATATGCTCCCTTATGTAGGCAATATAAGTAAGTAGGTCTGTTATTTAGCATGCTGAAACATCTGAACTGTCATCAGTGGGCGCCTCATTAACAGAACCTACATCTTCTCCATCTGACCTGTAAAATGCTTTGAAGTGGGATTTTCACATTTTACAGGTTAGAAAGTTTAGTCAAAATTTCAAAAAACCTCACAACTTTACAGCAGGAATCTGAAGTCAGAATTATTCTGGAGCAGCCTTTGAGCTGGTGGAAACTCCTTCAAAACTGAAAGTGGAATTCCAGTTTGTGTTAACTTTTCTCCAAAGACTCTCACACACTAAACTGATGTGAAGAACCTGCAGTGAGGATATGGGCACCCCGCAGCCAAGATACGCCAGCATCTTTGCAAAACAGAAGCGTAGATCTATGCACAGCTCAAAGAGTGTGTTTTTCTGCTGACTACGACTTTTCATCTGCTCCTGCGCAAGAAGACATAACTCTCCAGCTCAGAGGGGGGCAGTAGTCTGTTTATGATTTTCATACGACAAACTCCGAATGGGAAGATTAAAGGAAAAAAAAACAACAACAAAGCATTCTTTGCTCATTATCACCACAAAGTCATTAGACCTTCAGTAGTTCAAGGACAAGATTAGTCTGAACTTCGTTGCAGGAAGGACATTGGTGTGGAAAACCATAAAAAAAACAGAAAGCAAATATAAGGAGAGACTGCAGATTGTGGCAGAACAGCAAATCAGAAGGATTTCTTTCACTGACAAACCAAAAGTCAATTCAACACTATGAATTGCTGTAAAATAACACTGATGGGCTCTGAAGTTGCAGTTCAGCAGAGAAAAGACAACAGAGAAGAATGTTCACCGACATCCATTCTCTAGAAGATCTCCGGACACATCATCTTTTCTAGGTTGCAGACACACTTCTTATCCACTGTAAAAACATGTTTGCGTGCATTTGCATGTGTGGACCCCGCTGAACCAGCACTAGTCATTTTTAATAGACTATTACAACCTGAGTTAGTTTATGGATGACTGCAGGTTGGTCTGCATGCAAGCCACCCCATCAACAGAGAACCAGAGAAGCCACAATGTTTGCCTGAACCACAGATGTTCCCGACACAAAGCATTGTGGTTCTTAAAGAGCTTTAAATATTCCGCGTCCAGTCTGCTCATTCGTGCCCTGACATCAGCAGAATCTGCTCGATCATCTCTTCAAACTAGTAGCCACATAAAAAAGCAGCTCCCTGCTCTGTTTGCTAGAAGTCTGCTCACAAACAGAGTGTGGAAACACAGATGCATGTCCCTGTTTACACTGAGTGGAAGGTAATTGAGAAAGTCTGGCTCTCTCCTCAGGAGCTCACTGCTGCTCAGTGGGAGCTGTGTTACTACTGAAACAAACATTTCACATCTCTCTCCCTCCAACTCTTGTTTATCTCTTTTCTCTCTGTTCTCACAAGCTTTTTCTCCCCCTCCCCTCCTCTGCCGCCTCCCTCCCCTTTCTCCTTCTTTCGCTGGAGGAAATATCTAGCCGTAAGCCCGGCGTGCCATGTGTGCTTCAACCTGGAAGAGCGGCACCAAAGAAGCAACCAGCTTCCCTTTTTTCCCCATCACAACAGGAGAACCCGGCTTCTTAGTGTTTGTCAGCAACGCCTCCTTTAACCTCCATATCACAAGACAGCAGGGAGCATCCGAGTCGACTTCTGTGTGCATTAAAGCATGTAAATGAGTCTCTCTCTTTTCTTTTTTTTGCACATTTTCCCAGAAAGCGCAGAGCACATTCTGCATGCAGATTCCTCTCCACATGGGACGCCGCTTACCTGGAACTGGCCGGTGTAGTCGTCATCGGTGGTGCCCTCTCTTCCCTCCTTCAGCGCGATGAGAGTGAAACCTCTGAAATAAGCAGGGTGGGTTGCCAGCAGGACCACTGGAAGGGAGGTGAAAGTGCATTCGTATCAGCGAGACTACTGCAGCCGTGTGCAGAGTACAGGACAGGACCAAGAGTCATAAAGATGTAGATAAAAATTTCATTCATCTCACTCTTAAGCTTTAATTTGGTATTTGACCTGAAATGTTGTGAAGTAAGATGTCCATTTTTTCAGTTTCCTTTATATTCTCTCAAAAGCCATTCTGCTTTTAAATATAAAGACTGCAAATGTTCGGAGGCACATTTATTTATCAAGTTTAATAGCTGAAATGAGATTCCGCTGGCAGAAAAGAAAAGGAACAATTGCATGATGTGGAGCGTAATCTCAGTAGGAAGACTTTCAGATCCACTGATTTTCTTTCTTCTGCTGTCACACTGGATGACTTTTTATAAATAAACTTTAGTTGTTTGGTCCCCCTACTAAAACAAAAAGGCAAGCAGAGAACTCTTTAATACTCTCTACAACTCAGCCAGAGTCCCTGGGAGAAGGACAACACTGAAATCCATCTAACAGGATGGGAACTTTTCCTTTGTGGGGTCAGTCTAATTAAAGCCAGACCTGTGCGTGTTTCTGCATGTGCACTTGCATGTCAGTATGTGAGCTTCCACTTGCTTGCAGGAAAAGAGGAAGTGAATATAAATCACAGATTAGAACACTAACTAGCCTTATCAAACCAGTAACCCCAGTTTTTCTGATAATTGATTATTTTAGCCTGAAAGTTCTAATGATGAAAATAATAAAGTGTGTAAAAACTTCGAGGTTGGACGTGCTTTGTCAATAAAACACAAAACATAGGTGCATGTGCAATATTTTTCAAGTTGATAAATAGCAATTTGTTATATTTTGGTGCAGATTTACGCACTGATTGCTCCAAAGGACTGAAAACATCTTTACCTCTGTAGGTGCTGCCAGGTTGGTAGCTTTCCGGGTCCCCCTCCACTCTGAGCCTGAACTCATGGTGCCCTTCCCTCCGGGTCCCCTGGGTCTGCGCCCGGAGGATCCGCCCGCAGTACCCGTCCGACCTGCCTCCGGAGGGCTCCTCCACGAAAGCGATAGCGTTGCACACATAACTCGATACGAAATAGTACTGCAAAAGCAGCAGATGCAAATGCATCCCCATTTCGGAACAGCAGCCAGGAGATGAGTGCACAACGACTGTTCAATCAAAAGAAATGTGAAAAGCCAGTAAAGGAAAGGCGAAACCACGGACAGAGGATCAGCTCCTGCTCCCTCCCTCCGGGAACTCCCACTAAACTATATTGCGGCGTCACAAGCTGGGGTGAAGATGCAGAGGAGGAGACCGAGGCGAGTCCATCCTGAGCTGGAGAGCGCGCGTCTGGTGCGCACCAGGGTGAAGCGGCGCTGAAGGTGGGAGAGAGGAGAGAAGAGCTGCTGCTGCTGTTCCAAGAACAGTCAGTGGCGCTGATAGAGAGACTGAAAGCAGCGCGGGGGGGGGGGGGGGGGGGGGGGCCCGTCAAAAAAACCACCCCCCCCTGCACCCCATTATAAAC
>JAVQJG010001750.1:0-11627 GCA_036024015.1 Craterocephalus amniculus | reverse complement strand
CCCGCAGTTATGCAATAAAGAGAAAGGAAGGAGTGTCCTTGCTGACAGAAACTCCACTCACTGGCAGCAATACTCACTTTCCTCAGGCTATTTTAGGAGCAGGCAGAACTGTAAATAAGCGGTGGTAAAGCCAAACGTGATCTAGGGAAAGGCAAAGAGGGAGAAGTGTGCTGGGTTTGTCCTGGTTTAGCTCATTTTATAGTATTGGTTTAACTTTAAAGTGAAGCTACTTTGGATTTACGAATAAATCAAAATAGGCCTTCCTAAAGTTAGGTGCTGCATTTAATGACTACGAGGATCCGAACATTTCGCATTTCAGACCGTTTTTGGTAGTATTTGCCTTCTGTCATGTGTCTATGTTCCAGTGAAGTACTCAATTAAAAGACCGAACAAAAAGATAAAAATTGATTGATTCTTAATTTCAAGCCATTAAAACGACATGAAATGAAAACAATAGCCTAATAGTTATTTATGTTTTCGGCCTTGTTTTGGGTGTCTTTTCACAAATGTATTTATTTTTTCAATTAGTGTTACAATTTATAATATTGCTGCTAGTCCATTATTTGTCAACATTTCCTCCACAGACATTTGAATGAAAATGAAACATAACCGCACAAGCCAGAAATCCATTTTTACTAGGTGTCTTTGAACGCAGCATCATGTACGGGCAGACAGATGTCGTCGACTCTGGAGGAGGAGGGACCGAAAAATCTGAACTCCTGGATTTGACTGACGCTGCCTACCGAAGTGGACATATCTTTTACTTAAAATGTACCTAAACAAAGCCATAAGATCCAGCTTATTTACCTTTCTGTCACACTCTAGTGTGTTTTATCATTTTTCGGACGCGCAGTAACCGCGGGCTTGTTGGAAGTTAGTTTTTCTTTCTTTTTTTCCTTCCAGTAGAAGAAGGAGTTCCCGGTCGGTTCGTTTGAAGTAAACTCCATCCACGTTTGGCAGGGCGAAGACAGAATCCACGGGGATGTGAGACTGTGAATCCCGGTCGGCTAAAAAGCAACGAAGAGACACGAAAGTGACATTAAAGGGAATAAAAAGTCCTGGCGGGTGGTTGAACCGAAGTTATGAAAATGACAGGAGCCGTGGAAACTTCTTTTAGACTGGCGCTGAAGAAGCCGCCCTCGCTACGGACGGCTGAGGTAAACAAAACTATCATGTCTCTAATTAGCATTGCCCTGCTAATGTTTGGTAAAATTAAACATTTGGTTCACTTCGGTGAGGGGAAAATCTACTTTGCTGGGCTGTGGTGTAGTTGGACAGAAAAGGGTAAACAATGAGGCGCTTGTGGTCTGAATTATACATCTAATTAGGACTTATCAACCCAGTCACATGCTAATTTAATTAGTACACGATGTACACAACTAACTGCCTGTAAAGCAAATCAACATAGTTGATGGCTAATTTTTGGGACAGTTTGAGACGTTTGTAGTAATGCCTTTAAATAGTTTGTTGTCTTTGTAGGATCAAAAGTGACACTCATATGGAAAAGTCCAGAACTTTATGCATAAGAGGGTTCATTGGTGCACAGAAAGAAGAACAGAAACCTTTTTTTGTCCCCAAGAGGATGCCAGGTGTACCTGTGTATTTTTTGAGTCAGTTTAGATAGGAGAATTAGGATTTAACACTTACAGGACCAGGGTAACTTTTGCAGGAGAAAGAAGTTGGAGAGTTTTTGTCCAACTTTGGAAAAACCCATTTTTACTGCAACTTATCCAGGATTCAGTATGACCAAACTGAACCAATTTCCCTCATTGTCCCCATGACTTAGAACAGACATAGTGTAAACTTTTAGCTTGAGTGGCAACACTCAAATTTGATAATTTTCTGTTTTCCCATCCCTCCTCCTCTCCTCTGCCCCCTCCCTCCATGAAGCTGTGGAAACACAGCTGGCTTGTCATTGCTGTAGCTGCACTCCTTACCCAAAAATAGCTCCTGCTCTACTCCCTTCCATGTCCAGTAACCGTAAGAGCGAACGCTGTTCAAGGGACTATTAGAAAACAGTCTGAAAAGAAAGCCTTCAGCTCTGCTCGGCTTGTTTTAAAAGGTCCCCTGTTGGAGCTCTGATCCCCTGTTTGTTTGTGGGTAATGCCGGGTGGAAAGGCTCTTTCACACCTTTACAGAGAGCTTTTGTGCAAACCATAACAACCATGTTTAGTCCACAAGCATTTGACAGAGTTGTATCAGTGGAGAATCAGGACTAAAGCTGGTAGTTTTGATAAAGTGGGAAGTTTAGGAAAACTTTAATTCTGCCACATTTTACACTCGGTCATTCTTGGTAGAGCTGCGTTGGAGGCAGATGCCACTTTCTACATAAAAATAAAAGATAAATAATAAATAAATAAATAAATGTGTGTCTGAGTTAAGCACAGATTATACATGTGCGATTGAGCCACACCTGAAATTCCCAAAAGTACATTAAGCTTGATTGGTCAATGAGTGCAGCTTCACATACTGTACACAGACAAAACCATTACATATTTCTTCTGTGAGAGATTACTCCTTGCAAAAGTTTGCCAATGTACGGATGCACGGAAGTGACTCATTGCTTGGCCTTGATGTAATAGATGCTACACAAGATGCAACAAGTTCTCCTAAAATCTGAGGTGGAGAAATCCTGGGAGAACCACACATCAAAATCAGTCTGTTCGCTGTTAATTACTTCCCTAAGCTTAGATAGCTTGATGTCACTCTGGTGTTAATCAGTATTGTAGGTCTCCTCTTCTGCTTTTGATTTAACATGTTTACATTTATTTCCCAGTGTTATGACTCAACACACATAGTTTCATTTTTGTGCTTCTACATGTGTCCAAACATGCTCAGGAGCACAGAGGTGCGACCTTTATGTTTCCTGCTCAGTTGAGTCCTAATGGAGATGAAAACGCAACATGTGTGAATGGGACAGTGGTCACCAGGTTGTTCTCATAGACATGGAGGACGTCACGTGCAGAAACGGCTGCATGAGGATTGAGCAGCTGTAGAGAACCAGATAAGACAGTTTCTGCATTGGTTTCTGCATTTTAGATGTGTGGGCATTCATTCGTTCATTCTCCTTAACAGTTCCCAGACCAGATTTGGTAGAAGCCAAATCATCAACAACAAAAATACATTTAACACCTTAAAAAAGAACTTAAAAATCCAGTTTTGAGGAAGTATAACTAACATAGAAGTCTTCTGTAAATGTGTGAAATCAGATTTCTTTTTAGTTTTTTTAAGAGATCACGACAATTGTTAAAGTAATCAAACTAAATAATTTCTTGGTTTTCTTATTTTTGGCAAATCTGCAACTACTTTATGATTTTGTTTTTCTTTTTTGCACAATTTCTTCCAGCAAAATGACAAATATATTACACGGACATGTACAAGTTTAGAAGTCAGGTAAAGGGTGATTTATTTAATCCAGACAGCATATTAGGACCAAACAGGACTCACTGAGACCGATGTGGTTTGTGAAGCATCTCTGAAGGACACCAAACCTTCACTGGCTTTTTCTCTGCTTACAGTCATTCTGCACATAGGAAAGCTGAAGGAATGATATCTCGCAGTAATTTTTGATGTTGCATTGGGTCGATCAACCTCAGGCTTCAGCGTTAGTCCACTCCTTTTATTTGGGCTTTTAGAGATGAGCGTTGATAAAAGTTCTGTTTTATCTAGTATTGCATTCCTATGTTCAGCCAAACTATATATGTGGCTTCCTCTTACGGTTCATGATGTTGATACTAAATTGGCTCCATGAGTGAATGTGATTATGTGGTTGGTTGTCTGGTTGTCGGTCATTTTCCTCTGTGATGGACTGGCAACCCTCCTGTCCACAGCTGGACGGGGCTCCAGCCCACCGCGACAGGCAGGTATGGATGGATGGATGGATGGTTTAGTTCTCCCTTAGAAGTTGTATTTCTTCCCAGGCTGGAGGCTGCATCAAACATCTGGACTCCTTTGTTTGAATTCCAGAAATACATCTATCCCATTTGGCCTCCATCTTGATGGTTCGGCTTGTTTTGGTTTTTGCAGGCCTGCGTCAGCGCTGGTCATCTCTCTGATGATGACGCACAGGATCACTCTAAAATTAGTCTCTTTCTGACTTTGGTTGCAAAACCGTTATGATGGCAGTCTTTTAACCCCCAATATAAGACGGCTTCTTTAAGCCATGACTAAATATATTTCCATAGTTTGTTCATCTTGGTCGTCTTTAAGCTGAAACAGCTGGAAATCCCGCCGTGTATCAGACTTTAACCATCTCTGTGCTGCTAGTAATACTAATAAAATCCATTGTACCTCATTGTGTGATCAAGATCTTGATATTTTTAAATCACTAACTTACAGGAAGCCAAATGGAAGAATGTATTTACTTATAATCAACAATAAATGAGTTGGATTTAAATCTTATTCTAATTGTCAGCGATGATGGAAAACATCTTTGGCCTGTTGGGAGGTTGAATAATAAAATCATTAATCAATTATAATTAGAGGATAGACTTATAAAGGAAATAATTACAGCTTATTTTTGAACTGTTTTCTGGTTATGATTGTACTAAAGTGGGTGTGTCACTTGATTTCTTGGAAAGTTTCAGACGTGCCGTAGGTGCATGCGTCTCCCGAGCAGATGTTTGGGTCAGTTTTCCCCGCCGTGGCTTTTAATGCCTCATCGACCTTTCACATTTTCCTCGTTTTTTGGACCAGCCCGGCCCTCCCCGCCCACCTCGGCCGTTGCCGTCCAGACGTCTTGGTGGCAACGGATGAGTTTAGGGTGATTTATTGTGGTTCTGGCCGAGCCCAGTACACATCGTGCGTTTATGGGAATTCCAGCCATCACAAAGCCGCAGGCTCCCAAGGGAAAGTGCAAGTGAGGGGGAGAGGGAGAGAAACACACACTTAAGTGGTGACTTGTTGCTCTCTGAGCAAGCACTCGGCCCGCCATGAGCAGAGCAAGAGGAGGAGAAGCAGAGCGGTGTGTGGTCGATGGAGTGCTCGTTACTGTAGGAAGCCGATTTCAGCGGAGGTTCACTAAAAGAGGAAAAATGCTGACTATTCAGAATATAGGTTGATGGTTTTGCATTTGTTTCGGCCAACAGCCATTTGTTATTTTCATAGGTTAAGAGAGCATGTGTCTCTGTTTCAAATGTGGGCAAAGCCTGACATGCAGCATTGTTGAATATTTTGGGAAAAAGTTGCCATTTATGATAAAATTCAAGGATTAGCTGGCGTACAGTTGTACTTCATGTTTCTGTTGTCTTCTTAGCCCAAGTAAGGCTTAAGGGAATTTTGACCGTTCCAAAGGACAAATAGTTAGTTTTGGGAAATTTTAATTTGAAGCTTTGGTATTAAAATGTTTTTTCCATGATTCATTAATGGTTTGAACCTCAGCATCGGTGTGGCTGTATATTTTTGTAATCAGTGATTTTTGTATTTTGGACACACTGAATTAAGGAAATTGCATTAAGGTTTTAACACCTGGCAGGCCGTGGTTGTGATTTCTACAGAAAAAACCCTTCAGAGTAGTCGGGGTAAACCCTAAACCCTGCGTGACACCTGCCTTCCTCTTCTGAAAAACAGAAACCAGACAGGAAAATAACCTTTTCTGTTCGCAAACTGACATTCGCTTTCTCTGTGTGAATAATTTCTTCCTGCCATCGGTTGTTCGTGTTCAAAGATGTAGGTCACAAATGACTGTGGGAAACGGCAAAAAGAGTGGGCACATAGCTTTATAGTCATGTGAGTTTACATTATGGCTTGTGTACAACTTTCTCTTTTTTATCTCTTCCGTTGCTTCATCGGAATTCAGTGGGAAGCTCTCTACAGTTGGTGTAAATACCTATATTCTGCCACTGGGATGAAGACGGCAACGTCAGTGTGCGAAAAACAACTGTCTGACATCAGCAATTACATAAACTGGTATTTTCAGTTTTGGTGTCTGATTAGTCACACGTGAATTCCAGCACATTTTCATAAAACACAGCCTCCATAAACCACCAGCTTTTGTTGTCGTTCACACCACGGTTGCAGCGACTGTAGTTGGAGAGCAAAACAGCAGTCTGAGCTGAAGGTTGCCTGTGATTGTAATACTCAAAATATGTGTAATTAAGCTATTCAAAAACATTTTACTACAGATTAATTAATAGAAAAAACCTCTTAGGTTTGGGGACTTCATATTGAAGCAATAGTGACATTAAAATGGTTATCTTCTTCTTTGCATGTCGCTTTTGCAAACACGGCTCCCACATAGTTTCAGACGGAGGCCTGAGGTCTGCTCTTATTTCAAGCTCAAACTCAGTCATCATGCTTAGCACATCTAAAAAGCTAACAGCACACAGGCGCAGGAGGTGGTGCAACATGCTGATTAAAAGCTGATTGGAAGGTCGGGGCTGATAACCACTGCTTACATAACCAAGAACATAAAGGGCTTTAAAAAAAAAGGACATATTGATAAGAAGCACAGGTGAAAACAGACAACAGCTCCCGTTGGTATTTTACATTAGTTAAACTTTCCACATTCACACATGCCTCTTTGATTTATGTTTTTTTACAGCATGTGTTGAACTGCATGGTTTTCATCCTACAGTAACAGATTACAGCAAAGGTCAACAACTTTAAGAACTTCACAAAGTCTACCGTTGGCCCTGGATTAGAGCGTCCACACTGGCTGCATCAGCTGCAGCTTAATTCCCTCCTGCTGTCCTTTGGGGTAGTTTTGACCTCAAATGAAATCTTGTTTTACAATCATCTTTATTCTTCAAGTAATCTGAACATAATGAGAAAATATTACACTTCATTCATGTCAGACTAAAGACAAAGAATCATAATTTATACCAGAGATCTCCATCTCTGACCCTTGAGAGCTTCCATCCTGCAGGTTTTAGATGTTTCCCTGCTCCAACATATGCAGGGCAGGGGTCCTTAGGGACAGGAGCCAGGAACACAGATCTAGTGTTTCAGCCTGGACATTATTTGTCACGGGTGAGGTAATCAGTTAATTTTAATTATCAGTATAATATAATGTACCTCTCCATTCGTGAGCTTTGTTTAAATCATCATGTTAAACACAAATGAAACTAAACTCAGGTTACAGCAGGTTATGATGTGGACAGAAAAGACAAACATACCTCTGCCTTTGGTGGTAAAAGTGTAACTCCTACCAAATGTTTAATGTTGAAACAGTCACAGCCTATTTATATATTTATTTATTTTCAAACCCTTTCCGCTGAGTAATGAGCTCATTTCTAGTCGGCTGAGTAAATGCTGCTTGTCAACACACTGGCAACCATGTGATTGACAGGAAAATATATTAACTACAGTATATCCACAGATTATTTCTCTTGTGGCAAAAATTGAGGTAAATGAGGAAAATGATCCTGGAGCAACAAATTAGATAATTACCTTTTCCGGTCAGTTAATCATTAAAAACATGAAAAAAGCAGCCACTGCATACATTATACCTTTAATGGTAAGACAAATTAAAAATGAATATATGACACATTTAAGAATTTTTCTTTGCAGTTGAAAACATTGTCTTCTGGCCTATTTTGGAGGCATTTGGCTCAGGTTCTCACAGTGCTGGAGGATTTGTGGTTTCGGCATCTGCTAATGTGAAACTGAACTAGTGACACTTCCTGACATTGTGGGAGACTTTTAACCGCATGACACAGATGGTAGTTGACTACCCAAACAAACACATTTCGGCCCTTACTGCACATCATAGTCTGTCAGAAAAAATGAAAAACACAAAAATTAAACAAAGATAAAAAGTTGAAAGCCTCAACATTTTCCTCTTATTGTTCAACCGTGAAAAAAAAATCAAAGATGAGATGGAAAATGTGACAGAAAACAGCTTTTATCAAAGAATTTTTGAAATGGTATACCAAGTGGTTGAGAAGTTGTGAGAAAGATGCTCTTTGGAGTAGTTAGTCATGTATAGAAAAGCCATTCACCTTGCCACATGCTAATAGCGAAGAAGAGTGGTCAGAGCAGGGCAAGGCAGGTGATATACATAAAAGATGTACAGTATATTATATATACAGTGTGGATACAAAGAGGAAAAGATGAAGGCAAATGAAAGAATTCGTATTATTTTTATGCGATTCTAGAAACCAGAAAAATGTCCTGTCCGTCCTGTTTAAAGAGGGCAAAATGCTATTAAATCTACTAAGAGGGGCATCAAAATCAAATTCTCATATTGAAAATGAGCTATGGATCATTTGTACACAACTGGATGAATCTGAAGGCATCAAGGTTTTACAGAAATCATCTCACAGTGATCCAGATGACCAACGTGAGAGCTTAACCTCTGAATATGTCAGGTCCCGCTGTTCCAACACAATATGACCCGGACAGTTTCTAGTATGAATAATGTGTTGAATGTACAAGCAGCCGATTTGTTCTGTAGTCGCAGGATCCCAGTACGTTAGGTAATGATCTCATTGTGGTGTCTGTGTTGGGGGTCCAGAGGAAAACTGTTGAACAAACCTTGCCCAAATAATAATGATGTCTCAACTCATGCAACAGAATGAGGTGCTGTCAGTAAGAATACTTCCAAAAAGTCCTTGTGTATTCTGCATTAGTTTAAATTGGCTAATGAATGTCTGAATTACATGATTAATATAATGAATGAGTTAATACTGATGTAATATCAGCTTTAACCATCAGCCCATGCCTGATCATGCTGGACTGATTAAAACCCGTGTTGAGCTGCTTGCTGTCTTCGTCCTTGTGTGAACTAATAGTGATGTCAGCCCAGCATGCACCAGTTATATCGGTGCTGGAAGGGTGATGGACTTATAGAGAATAGATAAGGTTCCTGCGAAGAGCGAGAGAAACCATGAGTGTTTGTACTGAGGAGCTAATGACTAAATAAGGAGCAGATGTGGTAATCAGCAAATAGACCATGTGTAAGATCGAAACGGGAAGTAAAGGCAACAGAATACTCAACCTGAACTGAAAACTGAGACCCAACAGAGGAAATAAATAACACTAGACAATAGAGCTGAGACGATATAATATCCTACTAATTGGATTCTTTTATGATTTCTTTGGGGGTGCCTATTTAATTTAAATTGCAATTCTCACAATTATTCAATATTACCAATTTTTGTACAGATTAGAAAAAATAAAAAAATTACCACAAATCTTTTTGGCAGTTGTTTTTTCTTAATTTCAGTCAGGAAAAGCCTAGCAAAGTAGCCAGACCATCATTCTGTTGCTATAATGCCTGACAAGACGGATATAAAAAATAAATAAATAAATAATATTAATAATGAAATAAAAAATAATAAAAAAATGTTTTGAATATATTTTTAAAAATTTTAATAAAAAAAAACGATTTCAAATTGTGAAACAAAATATGCTGATATATGATTTTTCTCCCACCTCTACTATAAACATGAATTTTTTATTAACTGAAACAAAACCAGAAATAGAACCTGCTGTTCCCTGCGAGGCAACTTTGAGGCATCAATTATTATCTTTTAAACCTTGAAACGAGATCACCATCGTCCCCTAATGCTTTCGGATATATTGTCACTAATTTCTCAGGAACTGTTGTGAGTAATGTGGAGTGAATTGATTTTGATAACTTGGCTAATAGGTGATCCCGTCCCGGAGGTTTACAATCCAGCCACAAAATGCTGTGTTTATTCAGAGACTCTAAATGGTAAATCCACAATGAGCGACAACACGATTAGCTATCACATTTGCACAGCTACCACTTGTATGTTGCTAAGAGATTAATATTTGACCTGGCCATTACTTTAAAGCTACTTCCTGGCAAACATTACACCAATGAGTAATTTTTAACTATTGGTAATATCCAATCAGGAACCGATCAACAAGTCTGTCTAAAAGGAACAAACTATTGTTCACTGTGGGTGGAATAAAGCAAAGAAGCAGATGTTTGTGATGCACAGAGGCACCAAAAACAAGCTGAGTTGGTTTATGAAGAAAAGTAAGAAAATAGCAGCATAAATAACTTTAAATAGCAAAAACGCCTGGATGAGACAGTGTATTATTATTCTGAACAGTTTCTGTTGTGCGTTTGTTTCAGCGCCAATACTTTTTGTCCTTGAAGCCAAGAGCAGAGAGAAGGATAACCAGATGATAAAAGGCTTGGTCTCTGTTGATTTCTGTTTTATTTCTAAATAGTGCTGGTAGTAATAAACTCTGTTCTGTTGTCTTTGGTTGGCCTTTATGCTGCTGCATGTATTCATACATTCATTTCTCATCATTTTAGCTCCATAATCTGACAATGTGTCTGTAGATTCATTCTGCGTAAAATAGTTTAGGTTCTGTATGCATTTTACATAAAAAACAACTATTGCCATTACACTGTACTATTCTATAGAAATGTATCTTGTCAAAAAACCAATAAGCTTAGAAATAATACCTGTACTAGGGTGGACTAAAAATAGAAAAAAAGATGAAAAAAGTAATGAAGTTTAAAGGGTTTAAAGACTTTGTATCATATACATATTCTGCATGTCTGAATATAACTTAATGTACTGTAAACTTTACAACTTTCTCTAAACGCATTCAGTGCTGAATGCATTACATTATGTTCTCTAACGATGATTTCATTAGATTTGCACAATAAATGAAAATATGTATTGCTGTCATGATATTGACGTACAGCAAAAACGTTGTGAGGGGGAAACATACGAGCACAGATCCATTAATGAGGGCTGCTTTTCACTTGGAAGATGTTTGGCTTTTGTTCATGTTCAATAACAGCTTAAGTACACAAAGTAAGAAAATTAGTGTTTGGAGGATTATTTCTTTGTTACAACAAGGCTTCTTGGCAGTAAATATACAGCTGGAAAGACCGTTTGCTATAGAGCAGGGATCCTAAATCCTGGGTCTTGAGGATTTAGGTGGCCTGCAGGTTTCTGAAGTGTAACTGTCAGGTTAATTCTCGCCTAGACAGAAGAAGACACACAAGAATGAGCCACACCAAGATCTGTGTTTCTGCATGCAGGGGAGACCAGTGTCAGTTGAGAGCCTAAACCGTCTCCACTGATTGTTCTCCTTGTAGCCTTTTTATTGTTGGAACAAAGATGATAACAAGGCATAAACAACAAATGGTTTTCAGTGAGTTGAGCTTATCCGTGAGTGGGCCAGCCCCCCACACCCCTCCTTGGGGCCAGGGAGTCTGGTTCTAGAAAGCAAGGCCATTCCTCATGACCTTCATGTAACTACAGTTAATATGCAGACAGTTAAAATATAAGAATATGCTTTAATAGACAGACAGGAAAATTATCATAATAGAGCAACATTGATTTATTCTAACAGAGATTATATCCCGGACTGTCCCACGTGTGCCCGAAACAAGACTAATAATAGACCTCTTGCCGGTTTA
This sequence comes from Craterocephalus amniculus, assembly GCA_036024015.1. NCBI lineage: Eukaryota > Metazoa > Chordata > Actinopteri > Atheriniformes > Atherinidae > Craterocephalus > Craterocephalus amniculus. The sequence continues at coordinate 271 of JAVQJG010001750.1, read as the reverse complement.
CTTCAACCACATTGCCGTTTACTTTGTCACTGGACTCCCTGTTTCTAAGGGCATGACCACGATTTTCACTGTAGTTGATCGCTTTTCCAATGCCTTCCAACTCATTCCCCTAAAAAGGTTACCCACGGCCTTCCACTCTGCCCAACTCCTCCTTTCAATCAGGAGAGACCAATACGGGATGAAGTTACATTTATTGATTGACAATAGAATGTGCTTTGGCGAGTAGACCCCGACGTGCAGTCGTCTGCCAAGAGGGAAGAGGCCCTTCGTA
>JAVQJG010001737.1:0-12799 GCA_036024015.1 Craterocephalus amniculus | reverse complement strand
AAGATATGTAGTAATCAATATGTCAATCAATATGTATTAAGTCTATGTTATTGGGGTGGGCGGGGTGGGTTGGGGCACGTTAAGCTTTGATAGTTTGATGCAAGTTCAAGATGGGGAGGATTGTTTATAAGCCCTCATGGGTTTTTTATCCTTCCTGCACTCTTTTATTATGTTTCTTTGTTGGTTTTATGTTTTTTTTCCTATGTGTTCAAGTGCAAATAAAGAAATAAATAAATGAAATAAATAAATTGATTATAGATAGATTTCTATTTTATATTATCAACTTTACAAACATTTTTTACCAGTGTTATTTTTTCTCTTTTACATAATTTATTCAAAGGGATACCATGCAACCTATGACCACTAGGGGCGGTAAACCTGTAACTTCCTACATGCAGCTTTCTCTTTCTGAAAACAAACGTTTTACGGAAGAGGAGGGAAAAGCAGCACAAAGCAGAGCCCTCTGTGTTTCTAGAGAGGGAACGTAAAGCAAAGCGCTGCAGGTCACATGACCCCATGAGAGACAGATCTGCTCCTGCAGACACGCATCAAGCATGTTGACCCCAGAAATCATCCACTATTACTCAAATGATGCTAATATTGGGGTCAAAAGTTACACAGTATAACTTATTTACACATTCATTACAGATAAGTGATCACAATAATATACAAAAGCAAACAAAATTTAAATCACAAATATCTGGAACTGAAAAATAAAGTATTTTACATTATGATAATCAGAATAGTTTATAAAGATATAGAAGTTCTTTTAAATGTATATACCCTCCTATTAAGTAAGGAAAAATGTGTGGAATGCAGGTCGGGATATAATGGATCATCAGGGTAAAGTACATCCCGATTATTATACGGCTACTTGCAAAACCTAAAAGTCAAATTAAAGTCTTTCTAAGGTTCAATTTCTATTCTAATTTTCTGTAGCTTCTATTTGTTATAGCCAGTTTAATTTTCTATTTCATCTTCATTTGCATTTTAGTTCTTGTTCATTATTTGTGCCGTTTTATGCTCCTTTTTTCTCTTTTAAATTGGCCGTGCATCACTCAGTTCAGCTGTTGTGTTGTTTTTAAAATACTTTAGAAATAAAATGCTACAGCACATCATATCTTCTGTTGATCTACGATGTGGAGCATACAGAAACAGAAACCTTATTTGGTGAAGATGTTTCGAGGAAACAACTCGCGTTACAGCAAAGGAACAACTGAGCTTGTATCAATTCAAACACCTGAAAGGACCTCATCACATCAGAGTCTGAGTAAGGCTGAGAATCATCAGTGCTGCTGCATCTGACGGAGCTGAGCCCTGCAGGCCATCTGAGCCACGCGCAGATGTAAAGTGGCAGTAAATCTGTCATACTGTCGCACACCACACACATCAGCATCACCATCCCCCTCCCGCATGAGGCAGCAGAGGGGGAAAGTGAGGGCTGCAACGGGCTCTTGGCTGGATGGGGGCTGTCAGAGGAGGGTCCCCCCCCACAAGGCATCTGATCAATCAAATCAACCCCAGCTAGTCCCCCCAGAACATGCAAACGTGTTTTGCTGGAGCTGCGAAAATGCTGCTGGCTGGAAACATGCTGATGTTTGGAGCCACGGTGTCACTTTCAGTTTATGTTCCTTCAATGCATCTGATTTCTGGCTGATTGTTACTGAAGATTCAAACTTTTTTTTTTTTGTATAGCCCTTTTCATACATCATTGAGCCAAACATGGTGCTTTGTCAGAAAAAAATTACACTTATAATTAAAATTTGTGTACAACAGAAACACACCGTACAAAAGGCACCCTCAGGTCATTCATGGCATGAAGAGCAGCAAAGTCTCCCTGTTCATCCCACCACTTGTTGGCCAGTAACTGGAACCTCCTCAACTCAGCCGGGTCCACTGTGGTTTGGGAGACGGACCGAGCACTGCATATAAAAACAAAGAAAAAAGCTACAGCATGTATTTTAATGTCTATCATTCTGAAACAGAACGAGGCAAAAAAAATTGTATCAACATAAAAAAATAATCAACTAGAGCTTCTACAAACATGGTAATAATAAAGAAATCTATTCTATACTTAAATATTTTTATAAGCAGCAGCATTACAATAACCCAAAATATGTTTGTAACACATTTTTAACCTTACTAAAAAATAAATAATAAAAGTTAAAAAAAAACAACAAACAACAAAAAAACAGTCTATTACAAAGAGTAGAACTCATTCTACTAAAATTAATTTGGCCTAATAACACATCAACATTTTAATGTTTGAATTTCGTTTGAATATTGATAAGAGACGATGTACAGCAGTATTATTTAGTGGAAAATGTGCTTCGATCATTTCCATCTGATGAAGCTGAATTTGATAACATCAATTGTTTTAAATCTGCCCAAAACACTCCCTCCAATCTAGGGTGATCATTCATAAACGTAATTTGAAATTCAGATTAGGCTTTTCAAAGTTATTAGTCACCAGATTATTCTGATCCACACCATTATTCCTGTTTATCATGAGAAGCGTTTAACTTTAGGTCTATATCAATTTCCTGAAATATAACTTAGGGGAGGGAGGTTTGTTGGATTTCACTAGTCATTGGAAAAATGAGTTGGAAAAGTGCAAATTGGAATTATTTTATGAGAATAAATTACCATTCAATTTCACGAATAAATATAATCTAAGCAAGTCAAACTGCACATACACATATCAAATTTTAGCATTATTATGACCGCGGGTTAGTGATATTGGCAAAACAATTAGCATATCATATTGAGGGATACAGCAATTTGAGATTCAATTTATATTGTCGTTAACCTCATACAATGTATAATTTTCCTTTACGATGATGATCTGCCAAAAAAAACCTGCAAAATGGCATCTAAACACGTTTGCTTTTTTGTTTTTTCATTTTTCCAGGCAACTTTAGGTTTTAACAGCTGGGTGTATTTCCACTCTCTCCTCCGGCCAGAAAAAAACCCCATCTTCACATATAAACACCGTGCAGAGCAGCGTCAGGGACAGCCGCCCGCCTGCGTGCATCTACCCGGTGTGACGGGGCTCATCGCGCCGCTCCATCCGCAGACAGGCGCCCCTCCGCAGCCACAACGTCCGCTGCTTGCACGCCGCAGTCCAGCTGAACCCGCTCCGCCCCGCGGCCGTCCGGACCGCGCTGCACACAGAGGTCGGCCTGAGGTTAAACAGCCCAAACATGAGGCAGCCAAACTTGTCCGAGTACATGTCAACATTCAGTCCTACGGCTTCTTCTTCGGTCGTTATTCTTCTTCGTATAAATGCTGTTATGTGCAGTGACGCTTTGCTGCCATCTTCTGGACTGAGTCACCTGACGCAGGGTTTGTGCTTTGTTTTGTAAATTGTAATTTATTTATTTTTTTATTTAACCCGATGAGAACTTCTCATTTTCAAACAAAACCTGGGCCAGAGGGAAAAAATAAAATAGAAATTTATTTTTTTTATTTAAACCGATGAGAACTTCTCATTTTCAAACAAAACCTGGGCCAGAGGGAAACAATAAAATAGACAGTAAACACTTGAAATATCATTTTAAACCATTGGTACTGTAGTAAGACCAGTTTTCAAGTTTTATTTTCTTGCTTTTCATCAGGTCAGCCCATTGTAAACTGTATTAAAACTGTTTTATACTCCTGAGTCCAAGTAGCTGCTGCTAATCTAATCAAATAAACTCTTAGAATTTTAGGAGAGAAAATAAAGCAATAAAAATAATTTCAGAAAATGTATAAAGATATTTCTAAACAGAATATCAAACGAAAAGAATCTGACATGATTTGACTCATTAGGCATAGAAGAATTAATATTTTAAGATGGCAAGTAACTTGTACATCCACTAAAAAACAGGACTATCACAAGCTGGAACTTTGTCACTAATCTATAGAGCCATCAACTACATCTGTAAAACTTTTTAAATTTATTTTAAACTAGCATCAAAACCACTTTGGCCACCATGACTTTCTGGGATGAACTTGCAGCAGCTGACTGAAGGCAGGCTTCTGTGGAAACACTGAGGACTTCCCTCTGGCCTCACATGTAGAGCATGCTTATTTATTAAATCTGTAGCCAAGGCCTTGATCATGTTTGATCCTCCGGGTACAGCTCTGGTGCTTGTGCATAAACTTTGCTGGAATGAACTGGGGCCTGCACATTTTGGACTGGTATTGTTTCAAAGATGCAGGGTCCACTTCCCAGTCAGTCCTTTTTTGAACTTCTTTATAGTACTCAGATTTAATGATATATTTTCTTCTTTTATATTAAGTTTTGTTCAAATAATATTCCTTAGTATCTTCATGGAGGCTCCAAAAACTTAATTGTAACTGTCTAGCATTACATGACATGACGATCATGTCTTAAATGACCTGTAACTGTAGCATCTTGGCGGTTTTATGAAGTTACCTCACAGAACGACTACAATTATGATCTCCCACTAATTATCAGTCAGGCTTTCATGGAGGCTTTTCTTACAGGTTAATATATAAATAAGTTTGATGAAAAATTAAATAAACACTGAAAGAAAAGCTTAGTGTCACATACTACAAATGATTGTTTACTGTAAACATGAAATTCACCCAGGTAAGGTTATCAACATACTGATTTCCCATCAAATCTGGCACGTTTTTCTTTCTGAACATAACGTTGGACGAAAAGTGTGCGAGTACAGCAGAACCAAAGTTTTTTTTGTAAGGAGCCAGGATTATCAGGTGCTTTCAGTCAGGATTAACAGAGAAAAAGGGGCAACAGCTATCCAGTAGGGGTGCCCAAAAAAAAGGAAAAGATGTTTATCAGAATCAAGTTTCTTGTTCATCAAGATTCTGAATCCTTTTTAAATTTTGAAAAATCGATTTTTAAAAAACTTAAAAATCATTTGCTTGACTAATTGTAAAGTTACTGCTGAGCTACAAAGACATGTTAAACTTTGCCAGGTTATAAAAATTGAAACCATTTGTTGTTAGAAAGAGGACCGAATGTGAATTGAGACAGTTTGAATCGAGAATTGATACAGAATCAAATCGTCACCCAAAGAATCGTGATCAGATTGGTTCAGGATTCACATCCCTATCCAGACTGAAAAAAGTGCATTTTTTAAATTGTTTCAGACTAAATCCACACCCTATCAGTCTAACCACTGATCCTGCATGTGTCCTGATGTAAATATAACATTTTCATGGATTAAGGCTTTCTGATTACCTTCTTTGTGACGTGTTTTCATGTGAAGTTGCTCATTACATCATCATGTCAACAGATAGTGAGTCAAAACAAGGAACAAACAGTTTTATTTGGACATCTTACAATAATGTGTGTGTGGAGAGGGAAATTAATCGTCAATGTTTTAAAATGATACATCTTCAGCTTTTAGTGTGAATAAACTTTGCATAATGGAAATTCCCACCATTCAAAATGTCTTGTTCTGCAGTCACACTTAAAAAATAACAGAGTATTTACATTAAAAGAAATGTATGAGGGGGGTGTTCACCTACACAACTGCCTCTATAATGAGACGAGCCTGCTCAACTCATGGAATTTAAAACGGTACAGTGCACAGATCCGGGTGTTAACTGTGCTCCTCAGCGCCTGCTACGACGGGACGGGGACGCCGACCTGAAAGAGAGGCGTGGGCGCCACATTAATATCTCACTGCTCAGACTACAGAACACGCATTCACACCGTTCCTCCAGCCACGTTACCACAGAAAAAAACATGGTGCATCAAACTGTTGAACTAGAAGCAAAGCCACCTGCAAACTATCTACAGTAGTCTGTTTGTGAGGCATTTATAAGTTTTAAGGTGCTAGGAGGCATTAATCTGCTCTAGAAAGGCAACAAAGTCAGATTCATTCATGGCATGTCTGCGGTTGTCCGATAAAGGGACTAAAGCTCCGCTACTGCATCATACTTGGCTTTACAGAAGTGAGCACACATGGTTGCAAATGACAGTGAACATCTTTCTGTTACTAAAAATAGAAATTTCAGTGAGACACAGATTGAACATACAGTAAGTAAGAGGAGGAGAAAAAAACGAATACTACCTTGATCGCGACTTAGACTTGTGTTTGCGGCTTGCCTTCTTACCAGACTTGTGAGATTTTTCCGCCGACCTGGAGCGACTACGTTTGGATTTCTTAGATTTCTTTTCCTTGCTAACTTCGGGGCTGGGGGACCTACTAGAGTCGGAGTCTGAGCGCCGCTTGCTAGCTTTGCTGGAGCTCTTCTTGTTGGCTTTGCTATCTAGTCGAGGGCGCTTTTCGCTCTGGGAGTCTGCGCACGAGTCGACCTCTTTCCGTTTCTTTGATTTGCCATCCTCCTCAGCGGTTACAGAGCTTCCCTTCTCCTTCTCTTTGGCCTTCGGCTTCTCCTTCTTTTTATCTGTCTCTTTTTCTCTATCCTTATCCTTCTTTTTCTTGTCCTTCTCGTGGCTGCGGCTCCTGTCCCTCTTCCTGTCCCTGTCCTTGCTGGAGGCCTTTTGCTTGTGTTTGCGGCTGTGGCTGCTGTCCCTGCGCTCCCGGCTCCTCTTCCTGTCCTTCTCCCTCCCTCGGTCTCTGCTGCGACTGCGGCTGTCTCTGCCTCTGCCCCTGCCTCTGTCTCGCTCTCTGGATCGGGATCGGCTCCTGCGACTCCTGCGCTCCCTGGAATCGCTGCGATCTTTCTTGTGGCGGCCCGACCGCTCGGCGCTGCTCCGCCTCCTGTCCCTGTTCTTCTCGCTGCGATCGCTACGGTGCCTGTGGGAGCTGTGGCTGCGGCTGCGCCGCCGAGCCTTGCGGGACGAGGAGCGGCTATGCCTCCTCTTCCTTCGCTGGGAAGAGGACCGAGAAGAGCTACGACAGGACGCCGAGGAGGACGAGGAGGTGGAGGAAGAGCGAGAGCTGCTGCGGCTGGAGGAGGAGCGGGAGCTGCTGCTGTGTCCGTTGGCCGGGGAATCGCTGCCGCCTCGCCCTGATCGCTCCTTCGCTCTGCCTGAGTGCTTCCCCTCGCTGCCCTCCCTCTCACTGCGAGATCTACGCCTGTCTACCAGGGCCTCCGGCTCCCTCTCCTTCACTTCCTGCTTGTGTGAATTTTCTAACTGACCGTCGTCATATTCCCCCTTTTCTCTGCTCAATCGCTCCTTCGCCAGCTCTTCTGAAAAAAACAAACAAAAGAAAAACAGGTTAAAAAACAACTTCAGTGGGTCCGAGTAGGACTAGGAAAACACTACATGACTCCCACACTGATAATGGCTGAAACCATGAGTAAACTTTAGTTTAGAAACTGATGTAGCTGTTAGAATAAAACATCTTTGATGCATAGTTTTAAGTGTTAATGATGCCATATGAAACAAACAGTTTTGCATCGCTTTATGGTAAAAACTTTGCTAAAAATCTTCCTGTACACAGTCTGAGACCTGTTTTGTGCCCCCTGGTGGATACCTTCAATTTTGAATAATTTTGAAATGTATCGCACATTAAACTGCACAAATACAAACTATTTCATCAAAAGAATTTCAGAAATTACATAATTTTGAATCGATTAAACTAATGTACCTTTACACTGGTGCTGAAGTTGTATTTGAGCCATTAAATGAACCCCGTTAAGCTACCACAAGTTGTTCATCTTGCAATAAAGATCTAAATTAATGTTTTTCTACTTTACATGCATCTTAATACAACCTATAAATAAATTGCCAATGATCAAATAAGAAAAGTTAATCGAATGCTCATCCAATACATTCTGTTAATCTATTTTCTTTAATATTGTATTAAAGTGTCACATGAAGACTTCAGGTAAAAAATTGTAGAATTTTCTCCCCATTTTTTAGGATGAGCTTTAAAGGCTAAAGCACAACCAACCACTTTTCATGCGATGAATCACAAAGTCGTAAAACAAAACACCAAAATTACAAAGATACTACTAAACATAGGAGCTTGGGACACCCAAGTGGTGTCTAGTAACTAGGACCCTTGTTTCAGGAGCAATAATCTCTTTCTTGTGAGTTTAGCTAAAGGGTGTTTGTGCTTCCAAAAATAAGAATATGTGACTTAGTGGCTTTAAACTGGGTAATGCAGCTCAAGCTCATTTGCATAAAGACGACAGGAAACATTCCTACTGATAAATAATCTGTCTTAGAGGGAAGATGCACCATAAAACCAAATGGGCCCTAGGAACCCTGTGGCAAACCACATTAGAACGGTGCTGTTTCAGAGAAGATACCATTACGAAACACATTAAAACTTCTATTGGGGAGGTATGATGAAACCAATCCTTCTACAGGAGCAGATGGTGGAAAGTAGACGCATAAGTGGAAAGTTTTACCTCGTGCAAGCAGAGCCTCTTGTGCCATTTTTTCTTGCAGCTGTTGCATCTCCCGCTCTTTACGTCGGAAGGCATCCTGCTTCTCCCGGATGCGGTGGCGTAACTCTTCCTCATCCGTGTCGGAAGATTCGGATCCACGGGCGCTGCGGCCATCCTCATCCTCGCTTTCATCTGAACCATAGTCACCAATCCCGCCTGCCACAACAGAGCCCCGGGGTTGTTGAGACTATGAAACCACTCAATCCCAACTCCAGGTCCCTATAAAAGGCACTCAACCCTACACAGCTTTATCTTTAATGCTAACAAACCTGTTCAAGCAAAGTGTAAACATACAGCCCTTACAACATATGCACTGATGTAAAAACTCACATGCTTGAGCCAAAGTAAAAAAATAGGAAAAAACAAAAAACAAACCAGAGGCCTCATTTGCTGTAACTGATAAGCTAATGCATTTGGGTGTCATGTCTTGTGTCAGTTTTGACCCTGTTCCTGTCAACACGGCACCATGAATTAAAAAACATCATCCCCACCCTCCCTCCCTCCCTCCCAGTGACAGAAAAGGGGATACTCACTGAGACCAGTTAGAGAAGCCAGTGCACTTGACTGTGCCAGCTGTTTTGCAGGAGCTTTGATTCACATCAACAACAGGAACAACATGTTAAAACACATACTGCCATTGTCTCAAAGGCAAGAGAGTCGCTAGAGGAGGTCGTCACAGATAAAGCACTATTCACAAGGGCTGCCATCGGCAACAAGAGAAAAAATAAAAAATAAACAAAGAAATGGAGAAAATAGAGAGGATTAACAAACAAACTTCTGTCACACAATCCAAATCAAACAGTCGGACAGGAGGGAAAGAATCAATCTGTACTAATGCAGTCACTTCAGTGGAGGAAGTCACTTGTATCTATAAGTGAGTGCTGGTCAGAGACTTTATCAGATATGCAGTCATTCACCAGGACCTTCAGTACAACGATTTTCCAAATACTCTCTCCGTCTGATGCATCAGCAGAGAACAGCTGAAAATGTATTTCTTACAAATTCCCACATTTGCTGCTTAATGGCCCGTCTACATGCGTAACTGGGTTATCCAGTAGCTTATAAAAGGTACATATCAGATTCTTTCCAGATTAAAACAATACATGATGCATGAACTGGAAAGACAAGAGCAGACCTCGGGTGGCTTTCCTGTGAGTCTCTCGAGCCACGTTCACGATCTCTTCGTTGGTGACTGCAAGGAGGATCTCGGTCAGAAGAGTTTTTGTGATGCCCATCTAAAAGAAAACATGAACACACACATCTCAGTATTTCAGTCATTCCAACTGAGAAGCAATCATGCAGTTTTATGGGCAAACAGACCAGGAGCTCTTCCTTTAACTCGTCCGTCAGTTCGGGTTCGCTGTCTTCTGCTGGAGGCGACGGCGTCCGGACGGAAAATTCTCTTTTAATAGAGATCTTCTCTTCTTCCTCCTCCTCGTCGTCGTTTACTTCATCATCGCTATCCTGATCCAAACGGAGGAAGAGACCGGGGGAGGATCATTGTTAGCATGCAGACTGACACGTTTTCAGAGGAAATATTGGGCATGCAGGAGGAGAAATGAGGCGCTTACAAATTTACTCTTGCGCGGCACATGTGGCCCATCCCCTTCCTCGTAGGCCTCCGGCTCTTTGCCGCTGTCTTTTGTCATTTCTGCACGCTCCTTTTCCATTCGCTCTCTTTCCTGCTTCTTCTGCTTCTCTCGATCCATCTTCTCGAGGCCTTCTCTGATCCACGCTGGCAGCGTTCGTCTTTTCACAGCATCTAGCAGAACAGTAAAAAGTAGCTATTAATTCTTTAACAATGCAAACAACAAATCAAACTTCATTTAGTTATATAGACTGCAATTGAATGTGGCCTCTATCCAATCTTTTGCTCTTAAGTGACAGATCAGATATCTTGCCAGTGTAAACATGCACTTTTTCACATCTGATTTGGGCCGCATCAGTCCGATCCGTATCAGATCTATCGAATGCGGCCGCTGTCTAAACAGCCATGCGACACGTATCGGATATACATCGGACCTCGACCACCTCTGTGGGGTTACTGAAGCATCCCAGCAACGCCTCACTTAGCGCTTCTTTAGAGTTAAACAGGCTACCACAGCGGATCAGTCAGGCAGGAAGTCAGTCGATAAAAAGCAACATGGATCCAGAGGATTTTAAAATAAAACACTATTTATGTTCATCAGCTCATTCTGGTGTTTTATTGTTCAGATCAGCCGGATCCATCTGGTCTGCAGGTTCATCTCTCAGCCCTGCAGCTGCATTCTCATGTAAAATGCTGTCAAACGTCCCACCATCAGTTATAACTTTCAGGTCTCTGCATATAATTTTTTTATTGAGTGCACTGAAGAAAACTGTATCTGGGATAACAACTGGGTCTTGAATTCATCGGCTCTTCTGATCTCTGAAACAGGAATGATTTCACACAGCAGCTGATCCATGAGCAGCAGCGGCCGGTGCTGCTGCAGCCGGTCTGCTTCAGCTATAACTTATAAACAGCTGTTTTTAACATCAGTAAATATTAAAAACATTTATAAACATGCAAGGAGTTTCTTATTTTAACCTCTTCCATCTCATCCAAATTTCTAACAATAAAAATTAAAAATCCTCTGCAGCCAGGAAGAGCGCCTACAGCCAAAACAAGGAGCCTATTCCTATTCTTTACATAAATAATAAATAAATGCACCAATATGCCATGCTAGTTGGTGCATTTAACACTGGAACAACGTGGCGGCAGCGCTGATATTCCTGATGGGAGGGGTTGCCCGCAGAAAGCTGGGAGCAGCCGCTCCACTGTGCTTTCTAGTTCAGTGACAGACGCTACCTTGCTTGAAGTCATTCTTATTCTGGCCACATTGGGGCCGGTGAGTGTTTACATTCATGTCACATTTGTTTCACTTGTGCCTGCAGTGTAAACATAGTCTATATGATAGTGTTGGTGCAGCTGGGTGAGTGAAAGCTCTCACCGTAGAACTGTCTCTGACATGTTTTCTCTGGTAATGTGAACAAGCGCGTCAGCAGAAGTAAGAGAAAAAAAAAACGGCTCATGCTATGAAACTCTTGTTTTGTGAGTGTTCAGAGAAAACTTGTATGTGTGCTGGAATATTTTGTTTGATTGAAATGTGGTGCAAGAGTGATGTATAATGAAATATTTGTAACTTTCGACCCAAATCACCCAAAAAGGTGAGTAAAATTGGAGGATTTCTGGGGTAAATATACAGTATTTGATGAGTGCCGGTGCTCGCAGCAGGCTGCCCTCTTCAGAAACCAAACACAGTAACTTTGCAGAAGTGTATCCGGCACTCATGGTGGGATCATGTGACCTGGAAGGCTTTGCTGTACAGCTTTCTCTATAAACACGGAGGCCAAAAGTGATTACTGATGATATGCTCAGGAGCATCCTAGAGATGTAATTCATTAAAAACTACATTTAGTTTTAGCTACAGCACGTATTAGCTTAAGTTAAATCATTTCAGTCAGGACTGCATTCGCTTTCACTAAGATCTTATGCTGATGATGGGAGCCTGGCATGTTTTACGTCTTCCTCCAGCTCCTCCCAGATCATTTCAGTATTTTCAGGCAGCAGGTCTCGTACGTCGGGCACGTTGTTAAAATTTCTCCTGACCATCTGAACCAAACCCATTTCATTTGCTCAGTTAAATCCAGGCGGTGGCTTTTTATTGGCAAGTTTGTGTGATTCTACAAGATCTTTCTCAATCCTTGTAAATCCCTCCCAGAACAGAGGTCCAATTTTCCAGCAGCATGCAGGTTAAACCTTAATCTGGCCGCATTTGTGAGTGTTTTTTCCTCAATTTGTTGCTCCAGGTCATTGAGCCTGAAAGTGGCGTCAGGCAGATAACCGATAGTGTCATCGGAAATACTCAATAACCCGGGCAAAAGTAGGGGGGTCAGGATCAGCGAGTAGTTTCTTTGTAGAGTATCCAATACAGCAGAATCGGATTCATTCTGCCCGACACAGGAAGTTATGCAATCTAGCAAGTTAGTGGGCGGAGAAGCAGCTGCACACGACCAGTGTTGTGCTAACATTAGTGTCATGTAAGCAATCGGTGTTATTAGTTCTCGGACAATCCCACCAGCAAACAGCGACATGCCTACTATGCAGGCATGAAGTTTCCAGAAGTGGCAAAAAGACGCAAATCAGACACATCAACCTTTAAAAGCATCTGGGCTTCCATCACGGGAAGAGCACGAGCAGATGGTTGCCATAACATTAGCGGTGGCCATGCAATGCGCCGTACATCAGGACGAAACTGCACTTCTCAACTTTCAGAATTACAGTTATCTCCACAGTGTTATGGAGGACCAGGAGAGTCATCGAAAAAGCAATACCACATTTTCATGCTGATTAATCAATTGTGAAATAAAAATATGTATTACTAAATATAATTTCAAATTCAACAATTAAATTATATAAAAAGAAATCAAATTT
>JAVQJG010001712.1:0-22204 GCA_036024015.1 Craterocephalus amniculus | reverse complement strand
TACAGAAAAAAAATATAAAACGACAACGAGGATATAGTTTTAACTTATCACTGCTCACAGATCCTTCCGCGAATACTAGTGCTAAGATTCATTGTGGCAAAGCTGCTGCACAGTAACTGCGCTGCCTCCGCCCAAGTTTCAAACTGCTTATTAACACTGTCAGTTAATCAAGCAAACCGTACAAATATGTTCAAACAAAGTAATATGATCAGTAAATTGTGATGAAAGTTGCAGTATTTAAAAAGCAAAATACGAAAACGCGTACACGAAACGTTCGCAAAAGTCCCTACCTTATACTCGAATCCCCGCTGTCACCACATTCAACAAGTCCCCCTGTCCATAATCATGACTGTCACAGTCTGGCTCGCCTGCTTTCCGTTCTTGATGTGAAACGTGCGCGTGATACCCCGACGAAAATGGTGTTAAAAATAAAACAAAGTCTACTTGAAAAACTTGTCACTGCTTATCAAAAACTTGCCATGGCTGCGGAGTCGGAAGGGTACATAGAATTGACAAGATATCCGCATGCGCGTGTGCGCGCTGCCCACCGGTATCAAATGTTTCAAGCATGAGGAAAGCTGGGTTAGTTACCCCGAAACGGTTTGCTGTAATCGTCAACAACGGAGTGCTCAGAATCGTTTGTGCGTGGAATTCTACCATATTTTTTTAAAATTAATTTTATTTTAGAAAGTTAACAGAAAATTTGCAGCTGTTTGTGTCAATATTTGGCAACAGAAAATGTGTTTCGGGAAGCCATAAATGGCTTGCGCAGCTTTGTGTATATATAAATTTTTTTACAGTAAGATACTTGTACATTGAAAGTTTTCCCCTATTTTTATGTGTGATTTAGAACGCCATCTATAGGTACCTACAGCCATCAATAAATGTTTAAGTGAGAAGGAGAGCATCTTTTAAGTATTTTGCTAGCAGAGGAAATTTTCCTTGGCCTCTAAACTAGTTGCTCCCAAATCCACCCTTGAAATGATGACAGAATTCAAAAATGACAAATGTATAAAGCCAAAAATGTTTATTTATCAAGTTATTATGAAGCTGTTGCTGGTTTCTGCTCAAATTTAAGATTTCATGATTCAGACTAAATTGTTTCTGAAAAAATTTCAATAATAGAATGAGCAAAACATATGACATTACAAAGAAATACTTATTATAAAGGGGTCACATGATATATCATGTATTTCAGTAAATTAACAGAGAAATTTCCGGTCAGATATCTACTTGCACATTGCAGAGGAAAACTTCTGTTCAATAGAAAGAATAATTACTAGTATAAAATTGTTCACTTTGTGTGTTGCTTGAGTTTTGGTTTCGTCATCGCTAAAGTTTACTTTCAGTGTGCAGTAGTTACTCTGTAAAAACTGCGGCTTTTGTGGTGTGCTAGAATGAAAGCATCATTCATATTTGCTTAAATGGCCTTCTCATTGTGGCCTCCTCTGGCCAACTAAACAATATTATTGGATGGATAGTCTTTAACACCCTTTTGAAGATCCATCACAAGACAATCCTGATGATTTGTTGCATCAATTGACAGTTCCTGTAATCTCATTTGTGTCTGAAAATGCACTCATCCGGAGGTTCCAGTCCAAGCCTTTATTTCAGCTCCGCAGGCAACACACCTTCAGATAAAGACATGCAAGTGGATGGAGAGTGCCACATATCCTTGAGAGCATTTTTTAATTTCTTAGTGCTCCATCTGTTGAAATGATAAAGTGCAGCCATAATGGAGTGCAACAAGATTAAATTAATCAGGTTTGTCCATTACACTGCCACAGGCTCTTCACAGATGATTGCAATTTTCTCTGTCAGGCCCATTATTGTAAGATCTGTTTAGTGGGTTGATGCAATTAAAATGGACTTAATGTAAATTTAACAATACAAATAACACTTCTGCCTGTGTATGTTTAAGAGGGGGTGCGACTGGAGGGTCCTGAAGTGCAACGGTAAACACCCACTGTAACCATTTTTAACTTCAAACAAACCAGGGTGCTATTTGATTAGTGCGGACTCAGTGATCAATAACTATGTTTCATGTTTTCATGTTCTCTGTGATGTCAAAGGATCCGGTTGCACCGACCACCCTTGTCTGGACATCAGCTGTGAGGAACACAACACCTTCCACAAGTGTATCATGATGCCTATAGATCATTTGAACCTGGAGAGAGGGGAGTTTAATGGAGTCGCTCTGATGAAAGCGTATAAAGTGCACGCCTCTGAATCTCATGCCTCAGTACAGTAGGTGAGGCAGACTTGAGAGAGTTTTATTAATTTTTCCCGGAGCTGATCTAATATCTCCCTGATTGGTTGCTTCCTCCTGCTGGATCAGGTCACTGCCACAGGACAAAGCCTTACAGGATATGTGCTTAACACGAGGAGATCTCCGCCCAGCGCCACAAAGCTCCCACCGCCACTTAAACACGGGAATGGCGGAACTGTCACGCCAAAAATGTCAAATGCTTTTTATTCTCAGCACCTCTATAATTTTTGATTCATGACATGCAGTAAAAATCTAACAATGCACCGATGCTTTGTCTTCACGGGGATATATTCTTCTACACGTTTTTCAGAACCAGGTTTAAATGCCGGTACCTTGTCCGCAGGACACAGTTTTCATGGATTTAGCTGTAAACCACATCTGTTTTAAGTGATTTCACTGAATTTGAGGCGGTTGGGCTCAAGGTTATTGTGACTAAATGAAGAATTACCAGAACCAATCAGACAATGCACTTTATTACATTATGTGCAGCGTTACATCTTGAGGTCAGGTGTTTCTTATTAGCTTCCTATCGCATTACAAGCTATGTGAAATAATCTACACCTGAGGAAAAGTATTGAACATATTTTCCTGATACTGAAAAAGGATTGAGAAATTCAGAGATTAATTCTTGTCTTTTTATGTCTGTAACTCTCCTCCCTTTTTCCATGCATATTGAGAAATTTATAATAGTTGAAGTGCCCGCCAGGTAACTTGAGGAGCTATGCGCCAGTGTGTTTGTTGGAGGCACCATTCACACAAGGTGCATTCCAGTGGTCCTGGCAGGCCAACAACAAGTCAATCAATCATATGCTGTGCACCGGTAATTCAGGAGGTGTCACACTATCCCTTTTGTTGGCCACAGGACAGCAGAGAGAAAGACACAGAAAGAAGAGAGACAACAAAATGATTTCTAACACTCGAAACATGACATGGATGCTTTCCAAAACTCAGATTATGAAACATTTTCTGCAGCTTGTGCAAAAAATAGACTGCTTCTTGCCCAGTTTGGGGCAATAATATATTGTAATGAATTTAAATAGAAAAAAGTGCATTTGATACGGCATTTATATGGATACAGTATAATGGGTACAAATTGTTCAGACGCAAAAGTTGCTGATTATGTTTAACGTTGGATCAATAGTTTTAATTGAGAAAATTTTTCATTTTTGTTTCAAAATGAAGATATTTCTCCTCTGTCGTCTGCTTTCAAATCGTACCAATAAATGAGAGGCTTGTTTTTTTTTTTGTTTTTTTTTTACCAGGCCTGAACCACTATTCCAAAAATAACAATTAATTGCCATTGGTGGGCATTTATATGTTTGAATTGCCAGTTATCCAAACAGAAAAGTATAAGTAACAACCAAATTATTTTGATTCATTGCTCTGGTTTGTGACATGGCCTCGAGTTGAAGGCTGTCCAGTTGCCAAACACAATACGGCTGCTGCTGTGGAGAATGCTGAAAAATGCACTTCAGTGTGTCCTCTATCAGCAGTTATGGTTTAGAAAAAGACCGATCAGCGTTTGAAAGAGGAGTTCTGAATAATGAGCCGTCCGATCGCAAAAAAATGCTTAACACAAACATATAAGCACTGGTATCAAATGCTAACATCTTTAATGTAAAAAAGAGCCTACAAAGTCTCAGTCTGGTGGGATAGCGTACAGCATGGGATATTTGTAGCCGTGAGAAGTCCTCCAAAACCGCTCTGCACAGTTATTCAGTCAGTTCTTTTAAAATGGTCACAGGGAAAACTGCCACTAAATGCCAGACCTTCTTTCTCCCTTTTCATTTGTTTATGGGCTCATCCTTTTCCACCTTCTAAACTTCGCCAAAGTTGGAAGTGGACTCTATTTTATCATATAGAGCTTTTTTTTCACTGCAGGGAAATATGCTACCTTTTTAAATGATCACCTTACCAGAGTCTTTTTACCTTCTGGAAACCTCTTTTGGGTGAAATAATGTATTTGAAGGTTAAAAATGTCATAAGGAGTACCAGAGAAGGGTTACCTTATTGACTCTTCTTGGATATAATATGATTCCACTGATGTGCCATCCGCAACCAACTTCTTAAATCTCACTCCTTTCCCTTAAACCAACACCATTACGTTACAGGTTTGTCTTACATATGTGTGGTTTTAATATAATAACTGGTAGATTTCAGGAATAGTGTTCCAGCTGATGAAAACATTATACTTATCAAAAATTATAGCAGGTATGCTGGGTATTTGCTTTAAAAGCATTTATGTGCATATTGTCACTTACAGCTACTATCATGGTGTTTTCTGAAGAGGGTTGTATTTCATTAATGTGATTATATATACATATATCTTTGCCATTTAAAAAATGTAAAACAAGCCATGCCCAGTGTGACGGAACTGGCTTGGAAACTGATCTGATCATAACACTTGGAGCTTGCAGCCAATCACACAGCTTCTCCAGGCCCACATCGAGAACATCTCTAAAGAGAGGCGCATGTTAGGTTAAAATGTGCCTCGGAGCAATAGGTCAGCAGTAGGTGTGGCTGAGGCCCGCAGACGGACAGTGATCATGTGGATTAAACTGCATTTAGCCACACTTGTCTCATGGGATTTTCCTTGGCTACGTGCGAGCACAGGCTGAGCCAAAGCCCGGCTTAGTATTTTGACAGCAGAGCCAGAAAAAACAAAAGTGTTTTGCTTTTCCGTCGAAGAAAGAAAGAAAGAAAGAAAGAAAGGAAGATGTAGTGGAGAGAAACGGTAGTCCCTCAGCCACTGCCTTACTCAATCCATATGCGAGGCTTAGAGGCAGGAAATACCCACAATTCAGCGTAATCAGGGCGGAGGCCGCCTACCCCATTGGAAAAGACCTGGTGGAACTGATTGGGCACCATTAGGGCAAGCAGGGGCTGAATATGCCGCTCTCCAAAAATGTTGCATTTTCTTATGCTTGAGACAGATAGCATTGAAAAGGAACACCTTCTACTGTATCTCGCATGAAATAATAAAATCTTTTCTTAGTTCCAAGGGACACATTTGAAGGTTGCACATATTTGAAACTGCATGAGCGCATACCATCCCTGCTGGGTCGGTTCGCTTCCGAACCACAGCAGGGCATTGATATCTTGCGCGTTTGCATGGTTTATTCACAAGACGCATTTCTTTTTTCTGCAGTGACAACATTTAACCACAAGAAAGGCATCAACAGAGCAAATGATAATGGGCCTTCGCAAGAAGCCAGCAGTTGTTTGACAGTCTCGTGGGTTTGTTTCATGATGAGGGAGACCTTCTGTCATGTTTAACCATAATGACACTTCCCCCAAACTATAGCGTGATAGCTGTAGCCCTGTGTCAGGACTGAAAAAAGGGGTTTCCCAGCTTTACAAACACAAGCTGGCTGACTTGTCTCTGCAGCTTGACATTTATGGAATTTGAGGAGTCTGCATGTTTACTGATAGTTGGCTTTGGTTTGTCCCTTTTGAGAAATAATTGGGGGAGGCTGGAGCGACAGCTGATGTGGTTTGGTCAAAGGAAGTGAACATCTGCCTTTGATTTTACGTGTGGCCCAATAAAGATCCATGGCAGTAGTGCAAACTCTGCCTTTTGCTGTGTCTCAGTTTCTTCTTAGATGTTTCACTCACAATTTTCTTTACCCCCTTCCCTCTTAACGCACACACACACACACACACATACATGATTCATAGAGCATCATCAGTGTTTTTTGTGATTATTTTCTTCTTTTTTTTCAGTTTAAATGTCATTGCTTTGTGAGCCGCCAACATTGGACTATACCTTGTGAGAAAGAGAGAAAGCTGGAGTAGTTAAATCCTTGATTTGTAAGTCTCAAAACTATCATAAGTCCCCCGTGTCCCTCCGCCCCTGCTCTCCACCTCCCACACAATTCCCAGGTCAACAGAGCTCTCAATATGAGGCGCGTCTGGTCTACTGTGACAGCATATGGTTATCCACTCAATGTCCGGAGACTCTCATTCTTCAGACATTAAGTGCTGGAATTATTCAATCAAAGCAGGTAGAAGCAAAGAACCCGTCTGGCTTTTGGCGAAGTTTTATAACATGTATACCTATTACAGGATTATTTTGCTTATATAACGCTATGTTTCAAATGTTACAGCGATATGGTAAATTGGATTTAACAATTTCAGTTAAATTTATTTTCTCTCCCACTCTATGCAATCAGAGTTCCTTTTATTTATAATTGCTCCATCTGGTTAAAAAACGGGGGGGGGGCTGCAATGTCTGCGAGCGAAGGGTAAACACACTAAATTAGACACTGATTACATCATATTTTGAAGCGGGGACTGCGGTGGCATCACATGAAGTTTTACGAACACTGTCAGTTACCTTTTAAATTATACCCTCACCATGGAGATGGTGTTTACTTTAAGAAAACAAGTGCACGTTTTGCCTGTTAGAGGCACAGTTCCTTAAGTGCTCGGCAGCTCTGAGCAGATGTTTCAACTGTAAACACGCAGCGAATATTAGAATGACGTCAGCCCATGGAACCAGGCGAGTGTCTGCAGCCAATTACCACCTCAGCTACTTTGCTTCTTTATTTATACCGCTGAAGATTAACAGCGGAGCTAATTTTACTCTGTCGTCATTAGATTTGGCCGACGGAATAGTTTCCCTGATTGGATGACAGGCAGATGCAACCCCACTTTTGTGTTTCACGGCGACTGTGGCAGGCATGATGGAGACGTGTGCTTGCAGTGATAGCATCTCTGAAAGGCAGCTCCCCTGGGTTAATGGGGGAGTTATCCTATTAGAGCCCCTCCTGTGCTCCACTCCTCCTCTTTCTCCAGGAGAGCGCCCATCATTGCCTGGGCTCTCCTGCAAAGGGGAACAGGCTAATGGCCTCTGCTGCATACAACACTGCTCTCTCCTCCCTTTCTCTATCAGTCTCCTGTCTGACTGGCTGTCTCTATTTCTCCACTGCTTCTTCCTCACTCTTGATTGCCAGGATCAATAATTCTTGGCGGGTGCCCCTGCATTTGTCTCTCAACATGTTGGTCCATAAATCACCCCTGAGCTTCTTTTGCAGGGAAGGATGTCTCAGCCAGAAAACATCTCGAGCGAGCTCAGGCCAAGGTGAGAGGTGAGGACAGCACAACAGACTGTCCCCATAACATTACTGCTTCTATTGCCTCCACAAAAGAGATTTTTTTTTTTGTCGAAGGATGGGTGTGTAAATAAATAACTTGGGCACATTTAGCTGTCACCCAAGATTTTGAGCACACACATGACTTTTTACATGATCATGCCTCTCAGGAGGACAGTGCAGCTTGAACCCAGATGCACAAATAAAAAGGCCGAAATCAGCTGATGGAGGCTTGGTTTGTTTTCTTGGTTTTGAAATTTATATGTTTAACTTTTAGAGAAATTTACGTACATGGCCTCAGGAAACCTCATCGCCCATTTCTTTATAGTTCAAAGAACTATGAGAATGCAGTACGGTAAACAGAAACACCAATGGTATCTTCCAAGAGACACATTCAAAAAAAGGCATCCTGTCTCCCGAAACCTAACCTCACTGTTGTGTAAATCTTATCACCGTACATAAAACATCCTTCTTGAACATAATCTTGAGACTGGAATTCAAAGGATGGGATCCTTGTAGAGTTGAAGCGTTTGCTGCTCTAATATCAGAATTATTTCTCCATCAAAGCAGAAAGACACTGACTTAGGCTTTGGTAATATTCCCTAAGTGGTCATCTTTTCTTCCCTTGTCCATCCTCAGCATAATCGAGAACTGGAGCTTGTGACATTTTTATGCCCCATTCCACGCAACTCAATCAAAGCAGCAAGAATGTGTTTCAAGGTTTTAGGATGAGAGAAGTGTGGGGAAAGTCATTAAAGGGTTGTCTGAAAGAACACAGTCAGCTGCGTGAGGCCACAGGGCAGTTCGGTCCAACAGTGATTACAAATTCTAGTCTGGGATCTGTAAGACATCAAAGGTGGTATGGGGAAGGTGAGTCACCCTCAGTGGGGAAGGCTGATATATGGTGTGAGGAGAGAGGCGGTATGAGACGCAATGAGGGCCTCCTGCGGAAACTTCTTGCACAAACTCTCACTGCACTGTGTTTGCCCTTGTGACCCATGTACCTGACAGCTTTCTGTCAGAAAAAGGAGTATTATCCTCACGGAAGATGTTCAGGAACCGGAACAAAGTTTGGAAATGGTTTGTTTGGTTTATACTGTAACCATAAGGGATAAGGGAGAAAAAAAAAACATCAGACAAGGGTTGTGCTCATCTTTCAGTCTTGGGCTGTTTTAACCACATGTTTAAAAAGTTATCATGTTCAATGGGGCATGCCGGAGTTCCTGGGCCTCTAAGAATCTGTGCTCTTTTGTTTCTGAATGAGTTGAACGGTGGCAGAGCGGAGCCAAAAACACAAACAGTTCAAAGACTGTATAGTTTGATGGGCTTTTTGGGGCAAGAATTTATGATTTTGAGTCAATGGTATTTCTAGAAGAGGCCAAAGTTTTTTCCTAGCCGGCTGTAACCGAGCTGATTTACACCACTACAGAAACATTTAATTTCGCCTTCTCCCTTTTGCTCTAAACTTTGTCCTTTACTGCAGCACAGGCAGGCTATTATATCTCAGCATCACGATAAAGAATAAATAAGTGGAGACTCATTGCAAACAATGGCTTTTCTATTGCAAGTGTGGCTAATCGACTTGTGGAAGGAGGCACTGTGTTTTGGCAAATTGCACCAGATTCATCTGGCTACAGGCATCCCCTTTCCTGCTCTCTCCTCAGATTTCCCCCTCCCCATCACAGCGTTGGGGCCTTATCTGGCTGCCCTGTTTCAATAGGCAGGACCGACGCTAAGATTTCAGATGCTGGCCAACCTCTCTGAGGGAACAGGTGTCCCCTCTGTCTGCCTGTGGTCGAGGTCTTGTGGTAGAAGCATGGGAAAGGGCAGCCACCGCAGAGGTTCTACCCCAGCGGACAGGTAACAGTGCGCCTTTCAACTCAGTCTGAATTCAGCTAAATTGGCATCCTTTTAGGAGCTCCGGGAAGCAGTTGGGAATAGAAAATAAAGAGCGGAAATTTGCCCAATGATTCCCAGTTGACTCCAGGAGTATGGTGTTCTCACAATGGGAAAGG
Organism: Craterocephalus amniculus; assembly: GCA_036024015.1. Lineage (NCBI taxonomy): Eukaryota > Metazoa > Chordata > Actinopteri > Atheriniformes > Atherinidae > Craterocephalus > Craterocephalus amniculus. The sequence continues at coordinate 12,827 of JAVQJG010001712.1, read as the reverse complement.
AGAGAGACTATTTGATGTGTAAATGAGATAAGGAAAAAAAAAGCGGATTAGACCAGGACTGCTTTACTTTGTTGCATACCTAAGAAAGGACCTGGCAACATAAAACGCATTCAGTGACTTCAAATAAACTGATTTCAGCATCTGAATTTGCACTTGAAGGGCTGTGATGTATTTACATGTGGAGAAATAATCAGCAAAGTTTTCAACTTGACAGTTCTTAAAGGCGAGCTCTGTTTCTTTTTGTCTGCCATGAGACAAGAGGAATTCTGAGCCTGGTGGTGAGCAGGTTATTGTGAAGTAAGATCAAAAGAGCAGCGGTGTCAGCCCCGGAGCATCCAGCTCATCAGTGTGACCTGTGATCAATGGTGCAGGTGTGGAGGAAAGCAGCGGGGCAGGTAAATATCTCGGAGGCTAACACCTTGACAACTCATTAGGTGCACATTTATGTGAACTTTCACAGATGGCATTGTAATAAACTTAACTTGAGACCACAATCTTATTCCCAAATCTCAGCAGCGGAGTTTGAATCTTGCAAAACATCAATTTCCAGCTTCGTCTCAATTAAGTTTATTTATTATCTTTTGTGCTGCAACAACTATTGATGTTTTATCTCGTGAACATGTGCTCTCTCCAGCCATAAATGTGACCTAACATGAACAGCCATATGATCAAAGTCAGTCATACCCTAAAGGAAACTGGCCAAGGGAGCAAAGACATTTGCAAAATGTCATTTGACGACCTCAAATTCTGCAGAGTGATAATATATCGATGGGAATGCCATTAAAAACAGTTTCAAACTCCTCCTGGATTCATTTGCGCTGACCCAGAATGCAGTATTTTCTTAACACAAGCAGCAGGCTGCTTTGATGTTATCTCCCTATCCAAACAGTGGAGGGGCCGGCTGCCCCTGCCCCGCCTGTGGCCGCGGAGGACGGTGTCGATTAATCACAGTGAAGCCTGCAAGAGCTCGCCCATAAATCGCCTCGCTGCTCCTTAAACAGGAGAGTCCCAGGGCGCAGCGCCGTCATTTATCAACACTCTACCCTCCGGATGAGGAGTAAATAAAACTCTGAATATGCAGCAGAGGGGAAAGGAGGGGTGGAGGTGGAGGATCCTGAGATGTTGAGCATATCCAGTGGTGTAATGGTAAATAAAGAAGTGCCAACACTGTGACCTCCAAGAATAAGAAAGATAATTTACAAAATGTATGCAATAATTACCACTTAGCAAGTCGTAAACATGATATCTTCTCAGGCTGTTTGACTAGGAAGTGTATTTTTTATTATTTTCCTGCAAAAAGCCCTCGATTCATCCTCAATCTGCAATTTACAAATAAAAAACCCCACCAAGTTCAATGTAGTGTCTGTTAAGAACTGTGAAAGTTTCAGTCACTTTGAAATTCAGACAAATTATTAATTTGTGAGAAAAAAATCACAAAAAAATTCCAGAAATATTTTAAATAGAATTAATGTTAAATGTAACTGAGGGTGAAAATAAAGTTTTCAATGCAGTGCAATGCCGCTTTCTACTCCTTATAAGCAATTTGAAACTTGTTGGGCAAACCATTTACTCTCAATGCTAAATGTAAACATGTTAAACTTCAAAGAAACATTAAGGTTACATTTTGAGTCCGAAAATGTCATTTACAGTCTGCGATCACATGCGAGACTTTCACAAAACATAAAGGGGAAGCATGTGATTATAAAAGGCAGATGCAGACTTGTAACCATTTGTAAGCTCAGAAAGTTTCATTTTCAACTTGGGGAACTGTAGTATGTGCTGTGGATCAGTGTGGTGATTACACGTGATGTGAGAATGGAATATTTGGATGTCGAGTCCCTTAGAAACCTTATAAGTTTAAATTTCTACTTTTTTAAAAACAGAGATGTATGATGCATTTTATGGTGACAAAACCACAATCTATATAGTCACTTGATTGAAAAGGTCCCTGGAATCCTCCCTTCAGTAGCTCTAAGTAAGCCAGACTCAGGAGAGAAACTTAATTTTTTTCCTCATTGCAGAAATACAATACATGGACACAAACTTTATGCATAAGTTCACCTGTGAAAATGTAGGAATAAACCTTTGTTACAATATATTTGTTTGAATTTTGCAGAAGAAGTAGGAAGTGGGCAGTGGGTTGAGTCAAGCATTTTCCCAGGATTTCTGTGGGATTGTCAGGCGTGGGGGTGGGTGAGGGGGTTGCAAACATTGCATCTTGTGTCCAGCAACACTGGGAGTCCTGTGAGAGTCCGGGAGAAGCAGCACCAGAAAGTACTATCTCCATCATCGGCGCTCACCAAGCCTGTCCTCACACTGGCAACCCCACAAAGCCTGCCCGGAGACAGATGACAGCGCCACAAAGACAACACAGGTGGTTGGCTGCAGACCACCTGGAGCAGAAAAAGCCCAACCACACTAAAACCTCTGGGACACACCAAAGACAGGAGAGCTAGGAAATGATTGGGGGTGGGGTGGGGGGCAAGAGACAGGGTGCAGCAGGAAGACTGAGAAGAAAATGTTTTATAGAGACAGAAAAGGTAAATTACTTAAACAACTTTTAAAAATCTTAGAATAGAACATTGTGTTAACTAAAGTTCATTTTGTAAGGTGTTGTATTCTTGGTAAGAAAAGAAAAATGATTCCTTCCTCACAGTCAATAAAAACATTTCTGACACCTTGCTTACATCTTACAACAACAGCAAACAATCAGCTGTACAATTAGCTCTCAACATCGTGGAAAATGTTTCCAGTGTGCCATTACCTCTTTAGTTTAATGTTACATCTTGTTCAGTTAATTTGCAAAGGAACAGAAAACACGCCTAAAACAGGTTGATGCAAACATTTCTAATGGGATTCTTTTTTTAAAGTATTTGCACAAAAATGTAGTTACCAACCACCAGCAGTGATGGGACAGCAGAGCAGGATGCAAAAGAATTTGCAGATCACAGTAAGTCAAAGCCATTTTGTTGGTTGCTTTACATGTAAACACAACACGTTGGAACACAAATTAGTCACTTCCTGGTTTGGGTATAGTCAATAACTTCCTTCAGCTAGGGTTGAAAATGAAAATTAGTTGGTTGTTCTTGTAAATCGATGATGTTTAAGTAAATTGCAAATATAACACATTACAGCTGCTGGTGTTTCCCCAACCACTAGAGGTCATAATATTTTACAATGTTATTTTAAATGATTTACATTCATGAACAAGTAGCCAAAGAGGATGTTCTGTGTCTAGCCAGAGGATAATTCCTCTATGATTTGTGCTGCACCAATACATGTACCTTAAACTAAACTTTATTTCTTTTTCTGCTTCAGGTGAAAGCTTAAAATGGCAACACAAAACAATCAAAATGCTCAAATTAAGATTAATCAGTAGATTTAATTTTAATTAAGTAGCATTATTTGTCCAAAATTCTTTTGAGTTCTTGTTTAGCAAGTTTTAAAAAAATTTAATTTTGAAACCAGTTTCAGCCCACGTAACAGAAAGTCCCCCTACTTCCCTTTTGCAAGTGACATGTGCTACCAAGGCTATTATTTAAAATGATGGACAAGTTCATCAAAGCCAATCCCATATCTATCACCAGCATCAGTAAAGGCTTGCATCAAATTTGACCCCTTTCTCCTATTTCCTTTAACAATACCATTTAATAACGATATGGTTCGTCATGCCCCATAGTGCAATTACACGCCTCCCTTTCAAGAGGTTTTCTCCTAACCAAGATGAATCTCTCTGCAGGACTTACACTCATGTGCACCTTTGACCTGAGGGAGATGCTTCAGTGCCATGACGTCAATCCATTTCTCTCAGAGAACGTAGGGACTTTTATGCAGACAACACAATCCCCTGGATCAAATTCTACATTGTGGCCGAGAATTTCTGGAGCCACGAGGCCGTTAAAGTGAAGATGGACTTCCAGAGAGCTAGAGTGGACCTCATCGTGTTAATAAAGTTTTACCAGGTGGGGCATGGCCAGTTGTTTGTCTTTATAGGGACTGGATGAGAAGGAAAGTAGAGAGAGTTTGAAGAAATAATTCCAAGCTGGCTAGCACTGATTAGAAAGACAGAAGAAGCGTGCAGCAGTGGGTCACTTTAAAATGGAGATAATAACAGATGTGACCTGATGCTTGAATATTAGTGTTGGAACATTAACAAGGCAGACAGCAAGCCTCAGCTCATTTGTGCCACTATCTGGAAGCTTCCTGCAAATAAACACAAAGTTTTACTCTTTGCTTCCTCCATATTTCTCCATGTATCGTTCAGAAAAAACAACTTGTTTTTAAATGTATTTTCCCTTCAATCTGTCATGAATATGTCTTTTTCTACTGTTTTTGTCCACCCAACACTTCATAAATCTCATAAATCGAAATGTTCTGCCTCTTCATCCCAATGTTTTCCCCATTTAATGTCCCATCCTCACCTCATCAGTTTAGCCTCCCTGCGCTTCTGAGCCTCTGCAAGTCTTACATCTGGGTCCCGGAGCCCTTCACCCGCAGCGCAAGACCTGCCTGTTTGCAAGTCTCCTCAGCAGCTGTCGTGAAAACACTCTTAATTGGCGTTCCAGACTCAAGGAAACTGGACTAAAATATTTGCATAATTTCACAGAGGATGGAGGAAATTGTTAAAACATGTGAACCAAGGTCCTGCTGCTGTAACCCAACCGCCCCACCACCACCTCCCCCACCTTCCCGGGCCAAACGGCTCTTGGGTGCCACCCTGTGCCTATGGTGCCAAGAGGGAATGGAGGAGCGGTGGGTGGCAGGGAGGGGGGCGTCAGGGTGAGGAGAGGGCAGCAGAGGGTAGAGAAGAGAGGAGTGAAAAGGTCACTGGAGCTGATCCCATCACTGTCTCACCTTCTCACACTGCTCAGAGCCAGCGAGCCAAGTCGTGCCTGCAGACACGTTAGAGCAGGAACAATGTTTTCAAAATGCTTTTTAAGCTTTTAAATGCACGATACATGGAGGTTTTTGCATTTGATTTCATATGGAAACTGCTGCTTTTTGTGAATGATCACATAAAGCAATAACTTCCAGTATTTAAAAGGAAACAGTTTGATTTCTTATCTTCTATAGCTGAATACTCACAATAAATCAATAGTTACATTTTTCAATTTTAACATTTAGCAAATATCCAAGAGGTTCATATATAGATACTCATATTTCTGATTTTATAAAGCTGAAATTTGGAATTGATTTGATTGATTATGGCCTGTAAATTAGTGAGTCTCAAATTGTGGTGAGCTGTGGAGTGTCAGATAAGATCCAGACAAGCACAATAATGGAAATGAAGCTTTTGAGCTCAGGGACAGGAAGACTTGATGAGTAGACTGATATGGGCTGAGTCTTCTCAATTGCAGCAGTGACATATACTGTTGTGTTCCTGAAGAAATGTAGAATATAGTACATATTACAAATTCATCTAAACCCATACGATATGCTATGGCTCTTATCATTTTCCACTGATTTATTGTGACTCTTGCAGTGGAAAGAAATTTCTGGGCATCCCTGGTAAACTAATTGTGAATTGCTGAGTGAGTTGAAGATTTGAGGATATTTAGAAGGCATTAAATTTCAATTAGAAAAAGAAATTAGAAAACTTGCTTCTCATTTTCAGTGTCTGCTGTTTCAAGGAAACAAATGAGAAGCCAAGAGTTTTCCAGTTTCTGTTTAGGGAACTTTTTTAATTCACTTATCTATCGTTTCTACAAAAAGCTTCCAAGCTCTGAGATTTTTTGCCTGTGTTGCATGTGTTACTCTTTTGAGGTCTGTCCTCAGATATTTTTGTAATTTTTTGGTCGGGCCACTTTGAAAACCATGATAAACTTTCAGCCTACTCCTTTAGAGGATGTCTGTTGTGCATTTTGATGTTTGTTTATGATCAGAATCTTCTTCTAAGCAATCTAATTTTCATCTTCTTCCTCTCTTTTCTTATTTACAGACATTGTGCTGTTTTCTCAAAATATTGGCTTTTATTGGCTTTTGCATTTAACCGACTCATGCCTTCCCCTACCAATGTGGACATCCATGGCTTTGGTAAAAGTTATCTAAAAATCTAATTCCGTTGGACGATCCAAGTGTTTGCATGACGCTAATTGTTGTATTTTTTTTTTCTTTTATAAATCATATACACTATAACCCATTCAGTTTTGCAAACCATGGATTTGAGATTCCAACTGTATTTTGTGACCAAGGGAAGCCATATTTTAGAGAAAAATAACGAAAAGAACTTTGGCAGTGCAGAGAGAAAACAGAACCCGGGAAAAGAGGAAATTTATATATGTTATAAGAGAGGAGAACAAGCCATAACTCTTGATCTTGTAACTCTTTCAGCATCAACATATGACATATCCTCATTCCAGCATGTTAGCATTAAGCAGCTTTCCTCGAACCTGTCCTCCTCCGTCCCAGTTCCCACATAGTCAGACAGAGTGGTGGGCGTGCAACAGTTACAGCTGAGGTAATTAAACTAGTCCGTGGACATGTGGAAAAGACATAGAGCTTTAAATGCCCTCACTGGAGATAACATGAGCACCCAGCAGATAGATCACATGGGAGACCCCCCTCCCTCCGTTTACAGGAGATGCCAGCTGCACTGAGACACTGTGGCGAGCTTTGTCACCTTGTAAACGTAAGAGGAGAGACAGTGAAGCCAGAGGAAGTCAGAGAGCGGGACTGCAGCGTGTCTTTTTTGTTGCTCACCAGAGGTGGGGGGAGGCAGAGCGAAGGGGGACATGAGGTCTGAAGTCGCGGGGTGCTTAATAAAAACCTGGAGGAGGCTTGTGTGAGACGCATGAAGTAGCTCAAACAAGCATCAGGTGTCTCTGGGATTTCAAAGGAAATTTCATGCCACAAAACTGTATTTTATGTTCCCAGGCAAAGACAGATTGTGAAATTTAAGCCTATGATTGTTGACATTAGATATTATCTAGTTTTTGTTTTCTTTTTTTTTTCAATATAGATGTAAATGAGCCATCGAGTTTGTGTATTTCAGAATATAAACGATACAGCTAATTAGACCATCACTAGAGCTACAAGTAATTATTGCAGAAACAACTCTGTGTTACTGAGTTGTGATTAGATCTAATCAAGTGGAGATAAAGTGAGTAAACAGATCATTAGGCAAGCAGTCCTTATGAATACAACATAATTATTAAATGATTAGGCTGATTACACACCCACCAGTGTTTGAGTTTGTCTTTATTATCTTGCAGATTAATCAGTGCCGCAGGCCTAAGCGGAAGGCTGCTGTTGTATTCGCTGTGCAGGAAAACACGCTCCGCGAGAAGAAAAAACATTTAGACAGAAAAGTAGGAGAATAATGAATTTGATGCAGGCTCCTCAGTAGATGGAAGGATGCATTCAAGCCAAAGTGAATGTTGGAGATGCGGAACTGCATGCTAGTTTTTTTTAGAAGTGCTTATCATGTAATGTTTATCCACACAACAGCGGTTCTCCATTATGCAGCAGAAATTAATCAGTGTCACAGGCAGAGAATGTGGGAGAAAGATGATGGATGAGAAATGCCTGCGTGGCAGGGAGACAGGAGAAAGGTGTGTGCGAGTATCTGGGATGTGGGTCTCTTTTTTCCTGATGGCGGAGGAATTAAGAGACCATGGGAGAATCTCACTCTGTGGGATTTTTCAAACGTGTGTGACGGCAGAACAGACGAACTCCTCCAGCACGCCCGGCCTTGAGAAACCTCTATGGATTTCTTTGGATGGGTGGGGTCCAGGGCACAAAGGGGAGGGGAGGCTGATTGGCTGTCCTTGAAGCTGCCTGTTTGCCTCTTTCCACACCGCCGACTACCCAAACAGCAGGATCCTCCACCTCTCCCACGGGTCAGGTCCCTCTCAACCCCCGGCGAGCTTTGATCTAACGGACAGAACAAGGGGGTCTGAGAGGGCTTTGGGAACTCAACGCTTTGTGTGTGTGATGGGCTCGCAGACTGAAAGCCAGGGGGATGGTTAGGATCAGGTGGGGTCAAAGGCTGGTGTCCATTTCCACTGTCCTCCTGCTTGTTGGGTGCAGAGCTGCTCTCACACACTCCTACAAGGGTCCCCACACAGATGTAGTCGACAAACATAGGTGTAGCGTTCAAAACAATAATTGCAGGGTCAAGCATCAGGGATAATCATGTTAGTGATTTACTTTAAAGGCAAACATCATGGACATCTGAGTTAAAGATCTAAAATGAGTGTGGAGATAAAAAAAAGAGTTGATTTTAGTTTTTTTTTTATTAATGCTGAGGCTACTGCTCTTTTTACGTGTAGGCTAGATAATTAATTCATTCAAATAGACTGAAAAAATTAATTTAAGAGGATACTACAGGTGAATGGGGTAACATCTTCAGATCTCGTATCATAATAAAATTGACATAATTCATTTCTTCCGTCAGGGCAGCTTTTTGCAATTAGTAAATACTGTGTTTGCAGGCATTTCTATTTCTATTTTCTAGCATTTCCAGTTCTATCGAATAAGATAGAACTGGAAATTTCTCTTACTTTCCTCTTTAAATTCAGTTTTGGTCTTGAAAAAAACTCAACAGATCATGAATCAGTTTTTATTCTAAAGGCGAGAAAAATATATTCTAAGTTCTTTGAATCACAGCATGAATGAAGATTGAACACACCCCCTTTGTAAACGGTACTTGGTGTAAATTAGACAAGAATATACCAGGAAATCTTGCAGCGTAAATGTCGTATTTGTTGCTCAGAGTGAACTAAACTCATTTCATCTTGTTATTCTAATTTGCAGAAATTATTTGTTCCCATATTAGTTTGATAAGGCAATAGTTTGCTTTGCATTTCAAGTTTTCAGAAATATTGAAATGAAGAAGGAACATGTCGGGTTCCTGCTATTAAAGAAGCTCCAACACGCCTGCTTTACCTGTTTGCAAAACATCAACTAAATTTCTTCATTTGTTAAAATACGTGCGGGAAATGGCCTTTATTTAATCTCTTTAGGATGGCCAGGCAGTACACCTGTATGAGGACTTGCATATCTGTGCAGTAGGTGGGTATATGCACAGACATCAGCACATGTGCCCCTGATCTCCACACCTTTTCCCTGCGGGCAGCTTCTCTGACCACCGCCACAGCCATCAGTCCTCCACTCACTTCTGCCCAGGACAGCCCCCTTTTGAAGGCTGAGTAATTAACGTGCCATCTGATACACCATCCGGCCATAGAGGCTCTCTGAAGGGAGGGGGGCAGGCGCATTCACATGTACATCAGAAACACGCACACTTCGAGGCACTCACAGGTGATCCATCACACAGTGTTAACTGGCCAAGTGTTGCTGTCAGCTGTGTCTTGTGTATGATGGTGACCCTGAGGTTAGCCCAAAGAGACCATCATGTGCTATAATGATGATCCCCATTCTACTTATTTGAATGGGGATGCATCATAAAACTAATCCTAAAAATTGATGTCAGAGTGAAGGCTTCAAACATTTTATGTCAATCTTTTGATTGGAAGGAATTGTTTCAATGTCATCAATATAATCAGACAGTGATTTTTTTCTGTATTTAATTATTTAAAATAAAGTTAATAGATGGGATAACCTTATTCATTTAAATCAACTCAGCAACAAGTCTTTAAAACATTAAAAACAAAATTAAAAATATGTTAAGTTTGATCCAACAAGAATGGATGAGGATCTAAATATATGGTTGAGTCAACAAATCCATTTGAATATTTAAGTTAGGTGCGGGTGTTTGACATCATGGGAAGGGAAATGGTGGCATGAAAAGAGGTTTGTTTGAAATACATAAAAGCGTTCCCAGTTCATTACAAAATATTCTGCATTTACTTTAACTGCACCTGTGCAAACTAAGCCGTCTTCAGAGGCAATAAACAAGAAAAGATCTCAATAAAAATTTTTCTTTCCACTGAGGATTTTTTAAAATTATTTTAAGGACATCACGTTCTACTTGATAACCATGAAATCCCTTTGATTTCGGTTGTGGTCATGAAAAGTTCAAGCCTCTTAGAAAAATGGTTGGATTTGGGGTTTAGTTGCCGGGTGGTGGCAGCCAAAGACCCTTGACAGAACATTTTCTCCACAAGGTTAAAGGTGATGCGGGGATGTCAAAATAAGACAGATGATGGGAAAAACTATCCTTCTTCACATTTATTTGGATTTGTAATAAATTCAACGCAGGTAACCGGTTTCATTAAAGTGAGAGCTTTTGCGTGTGATTGTACAAATCATTTCAAGATTTTGATGATCGATGCAAATTTTCAGAGAGATAAAACAAAAAAGGTTTGTGTGTTTTTCGCCTGTTGTTTGGTTTTACATCTGAAAGTTACCGTTTGATGTGCTCTTTGTTGCCACTGGCAACTTGCCTGTCCAGAAAAAGAAGACGACACAGAAGAACAAGAGGAAGAATCTGAAAAAATTCTAATCCGTAGTCACAGGTGTGTTACATTTTTGTTGCCCCAGCAGGAGCTCACAACAGAGTTGATGACAAAGGGTCGGGCCCCATGTAGCCTATTGTGGCCTGGAGAACAATATGAAGGCTGTGAATGGCTAATCCCTCTGGACCGCTGACAGGTTGGGCCTTTAAGCAACCTGGGGACTCATTTCTCCACTGGGCTGGGTCGCTGTCTGACAGCGATGGGAAAACCCAGGCTACTTACCGAGTCTTCGCCCAGAGCAGATACTGGGAGTCATTGTGAAGGAAAATATTATCTCCATTGTCAGGTTGTGACTGTCTTTGTAATATCAGAAGATGAACTCGGGGAGAATTTGCCACCCCAGGGCAGGTGGAATCGGGACGGAACCGGCTCAGTGTGTGTGAAAGCTTTTCAGCCAGGTGAAGAGCTTTTTAGTCTGAAATCTTGTCTCAAAACAGATTATTCTGCCGAAAACAGAAGTCAGTAACACGGACGGATCAATATCCATTTATCTTCCCCAAAATGTTCAGCCATTGTTTTTATGAACTGCAAAGGCACATAATGAATTTCTTGGAAAAGAAAGGAAAGAGACAAAGATAGAAATATGCAGGTGAGTATGCAAAACAACCCCCTACAAAACACCCTGGTGGTGTAAATTTCTGTGTGTGTGTGTGAGTGAGTGAGAAAGGTGAGCAGGAGATAATGAGCTGGCGGCCACCGCCCAATCCTTGTAAACAAGGCCTGGATTGCTCCTCATGCCCTGAGAGCAAACACAAATATCTCTTTCTTCTTGGGTTTTATTGGCAGCAAAAGCTGGAGCCCGAACGCCACCCCAGCATCCCAACAAGCATCCCAGTCAGCAGCACAAAGCTGATATCCATCCCCTGACCGTCGTCCAGACGGTTAAGCAGAGAAAGAGCCTGAAGCTTTGGATGGATGTTTTTTTGTTTGTCAAGCCCCCCCCCCACCCCCCCACCCCAGTGTGTCGCTCATCCTGCCACAAAGAGCCTCAAACGTCTCCTGAGAGGAGGCTACCAGTCCTGCACTGTAACCAAATCATCTAGTCAACAGAAGAGTGTGTCATCTCCACAGAGTAAAAGAAAGTCTGGTGCGCAATAGTCCTCCCTCTCTTTTTTCTTACACACACACTCACCAGGGCACAAAAATCCCACTGTACTTTGCAAATATATCTGAAATCTTGTAATTAGCACAACAGCTTTAGATCTGTGGTTAATTTTGATGTGTGATGATTGTCTTTGAAAGAAAATATGGCAAATATAATGGTTTATATTTTGGTTCGGAAAAAATAAACTCAAATATAGGGTCAACTTTCTGTAGTAAATCGATCAAAGAGCTCTTTGCGCATTTATACATGTTTAAAGCTTCATTGTCATTTATGAAAACAAACAGACAAAAAATCTGAAAAAAGGTTAGCATGCTCCAGTGTAATAGACATGGATGTGTTAATGCAATAAAGTACACAGGCACAATGGAAATATTTACTTTGTTTAATTCTGAGTGATTGTCCTCAATGATTACTACATCCACACAGTAAAATAGTCCCATTTCAGTTACTCTAGATTGTAACTAGAAATATGTCTTTTTAAAAAAAATAAAAAGCAAGTTCAAAGTGGTCTTTTAATAGATAAAAACCTTATTTAGTTGCTTACTTTATCTGTAACATACAGTATGTTCTTAAACCTTTTGTTCCTAAACTCAGGGACAGATTTATGGAGATGTTCAATATTTGCAAATTTGCTATTCATAGAGTGAAACTGATCATTAAAAAGCCAAATCTGGATTAGATCTGAGAAAAAAGTAACATTCATGTGCATTTGGTTCTACAGAAATAATCATGAGAAATGGAAATGGAGCCAATTTTATTTCTTTCCAGATGACAATTTTTGATTAAAAGAAAAAAAAAATCTTATACCTGGAAAGAATGTGTTTTCCAAACAAAGGCTGGATACGGAAGAGGAACTAATCTCCCATTAGGGAATTGTATACATTAGGCAAACGTGACTGAAATAGTTTGGGATTTACATGTCCCTTTTCTCGTTAGTGCTATTGAGTGACTGGATATTAAATAACAAACATGCTGAAAATGGGTTTGAAAAGCTCAAAGCGTCCAGGATTCCTGCAGGGTGTAAGGGCTAAATTTAATGTTTTTGAGGCAACTACAAAGGCAGCCCCGCTGAACCCCACAATGTTGGCTTTGGACCTATAGTTCCTTCCTGTTCATGGAAATTTGCCTGCAAATCAAAAATTATTTTAGTTGTGTAAAAACATTTGGACTGTGCTGAGCTTTGATGGCTGACGATGCAAGTCCCAATTAGAAAAATGTGTTCAGCCTGAGTTAATTTCAAAGTTTGGTTTCAAAAAGTAATGAAAAAATATAATATGATAAAGAAAACACATAAATATATATAC